>CATQJL010000316.1:66692682-66704560 GCA_958299035.1 Cylicocyclus nassatus
ACAAGAGTGGACAAGTCTTACTGGAGAGATAAGAATTTCTATATTTGTAGTTTTGTGCCTGAATAGACCATCAGCTATTGAAGCATCGGGGACCATCAGCTATTGAAGCAATAGAACAATAATAGACCATCAGCTATTGAAGCAACACCCATATAGGGGTGTTGGCTGTGCAAATTGATAGTGCTCAAATATCAGCAAGCTCACCGGTTGTAGAGTAGCATACAATAATCAAATAGCAGTGGCCGTCCCATGATCTCCGTCCGGGGGGGGGGGGGGAATTTTTTTCAAATTCCGAAAATTTTTTTGCTCTTTAGAATTCTTTAGGGCCTCAGATCCCTAAAATCTAGAAAAAGGGGAGGGGGTGGCGTCAGCCACGCCCCGAAAAATTTTTTTTACAAGGCTAATTTGAATTTTTAAAAATTTTTAAAATTATTTTAATTACTTACAAAAATAAACAAGTCATTTGCAGATTTTTATAACCCATGTAGGTAAGTTTCGAAAGTTTCGCGACCCATTCTCGGGGGGGGGGCGCCCTCTCCCCCCCCCCCCCGGCCCCTTCCCCCTCGGTCCGCCACTGATAAACTCAGACACTCGCGGTCGACGACCGCCGGAGATCCGCCCACTTCCGGTTTGTTTCGGGACAAAGTTTTGTCCTGCCGTTGACCCGACTACACCTGCAGTTTGGTCGGGATTGTTCTGACGCGTATCAATACCATCGATCGGCCTTGTGAGTCATTCGGTTTCAACCGGACGTGCTTGACAAGTGCCGACAGGTATCGGAGGGAAGCCATCATTCGCGGTCAGGCTCATTTTCATTTCTGCATGAGTAATGATAATCGTCTGTTCAACGCCTGACTTTTTCAATCTGTCGCGGTCCAGTTTCTTTCTTTTTTTGATGTATTGTACTCGAATCTCATCATTGCAGTCTAGCTTTTCGTGGGTCACCTATGTAGCTACCAGTTCTGCTGTGATTGATAATATTTTAGTGGTGTCGAAGCCATCTATGAAATACGAAATTGATCACGTGGTTTCATGACTATATCACCTATCGGATGCCATGAATTATTTTCACAGTAAGGATCACGTCCACAGAGATCTGAAACTACAGAAGTAAGTAGCTTTTCCTAATCAGTCTATTTTTTTTTAATGCATTCGCCTTTGTCTATGCTTTTGATTACTTTCGCTAGTTTCTTTCTTGGACTCTCGAGTACGTGTTTCCGCTTACAAAAACTACATTGCATGTGCATCACGTAAAACGGATGATTCGAGAAATAGGATTGCGGTAAAACTGGTAGCTGCGGTAAAATTGGCTCAGATCAGGGGATCATGATTCTGAAAGTGAGATGGAAAATTTCTTGTAACGGGACAAATAACTGCAAAGGAGGTCATGGCTAGTAAAAAAGTGACCACATTTAGATGGTGGTATCCCATTTTTTGCATAAGTAATTATTTGTACTCTCGTAGTTGAATCTTGAAGCTGTTCAGAACTCAGCCTATCGACAATGCCAAGTTGTTTAGACTTGATTGTTTATGTACGTTTCGAAGATCTTTGAAAACACCTCGGCCAGTTTCTGAAAGAAACTTTAGACGGCGAATCTGTTGCTGTCGTTCAGAAGCCGTTTGCACATCTACGCAGTAAGCTTTTCATTTGATTCTAAAGCAGAGCGCGTTTTTGCTTGATTTGCAGTTGAATGGCACTTATCTGAATGTAGTTAGCTTAACATTTTTGAAGAAGATCTGTACTTATCACTCATCACTGCGCTGGACTTTGATTTGCTTGCATGTCAGCTATCCTTCATATCACCTCAATACCTCGCTTGGTAGATCATGATAACCAAATTGCTGTCATGGAGCTTCTAGTCGGAATGCGCGGCACCATTCTTTTTATCCTAAAAGGTCAGACAGCGAAGAAGAACTGAAACAATTTGTTAGCGCATTTCATCAGAAAGGCTAGCAATAAGCGACTTTGGTATTTTTTCAAGGCTTTTTAGCCCACATGACCATTTGAAATACCCAGAACAACTCGGCCTTTCAAGAGGAGAACATAATTATGATCCAACTCTTTTTTTCGATGAAAAATTTGATTGCGCTTATCTCGCGAGTACAAGGCGCGGGGTTTTTCTTCTAAAATAGACCAGCCCAAACAAGTCAAAAGATTTGGCGACATAAGGACCCTTCTACCGTGCTGCGCATTACCGAAAAGAATCGTGGGGCCTAACAATTGTTCGTGAGGCACAACGAAGCGGCTGATCTGCTTGCAGTGACTGCAGCGAGATATTTTTTAGTTTAGATTCTTTGAAGACTGATCTCTGAATTCGAAAGAACATCGAAAGCCCAACTAACGTTTTTTCTTTAGCTTTCTCTTTTTTCCTTGGTCAGAATCCGAGGGATGCATTTGACATCCAACCAACGGATTCGCTCGTGTTTTTGTATAATGGACTTTCACATCGCAAGCATGTACTCAATCAGTGCTTTTTTCAAGACCCCCAAATCATATGCTTAAGGGGCAGTTCGTAAACCTGTTGAACAAGTATGTAACCGAGCAGCTGGGCGCCAAAGCATTTCGAGAGAATCGGCGCTGCCGGTAACGGCTGATGGACAAGGTGATCGGCCCTGGGGTTTCCATTAGAAGTAATTATGCATAGTTGCAGAACTATTGAAAAGTGTGCTCAAAGGAAACTTACTTTTTCTCGAAATTGGGAAAAGTTCTCACCATTCAGCAGGAATGCCGAGAATAAGGTTAGCCAATAGGCTAACAATTGACTCTTTGTTGCATATTGCTTAGGAGCCGTTGGTTCACAAAATGACACGTCACAAGACTCCAAGAAAATGTGAACACCCTTTCGCATTCGTTAGACTCAATCGTACGGAGCATGACCAGCATCGTGCGCGATCAGACGAACGTTATTTGCGGATTATCAATAGCTGTAAGCAATCGTTCAATGCTTCTACATACTCAACGTCGATTACAGATGGACGTTGTCATGAGCAGAGTGCGCGACTTAGAAAAACAAGTCCAGAGGACAAGATACCATCTCGCGAAAAACAAGTCGAAGTCATTGCCGGAAAATTGCGGGTCTTAGAGAAGCAACATAACGAAAACTTGGAACATCAAAGCACAGCCTCTCTTCAAGGTAACGCAGTGTAGCAGGCGTGGCTTTGGGCCAAGATCAGCCCATTTCAGGAGATAAACCTGATTTCGATTTGTGAGGCTTGGAAACGTCCAGTGCGGTCGCATAAGCACGACCACTATCTGCATGTACTGTATTTCTATCGTCACTTTTTTCTTAACGTAAAATGCTACCTTGCGCAGCCAAGTTTGAGAGCTACATTGCTTAGGCATGTGATCCCAGTCACGTCATTCAACATTACGCATGTCGACAATCCGGCAAAAATGGCAAGGACAAAAGGCTGAAAGACCTTTCCGAATCATTGGTCACTTTTCTCATAGGAAAGTTTCTTTAAGACCACTTGTAGGAGTTGACTTCAAATTTCAGATTTCGTGCTTGATGCACTGGGATTATTCGACGATGAACTCTTTTACCGCCTGCAGATTGCGCTAGAGTTCATGGAAGGTAGATTTCACCACGTAAATGACAGAAGATATCTATTGCAGTTTTAGGCACTGGGCTGATTTGGGCGAGACCGAGTCTCAAAGAAGAAAAAAATTCAATGCCCTATCAGAAGCGCGAACAAGCTGGAATACACATGCACGCGCGGCCATCAGCAGAGCATTGTAAGTTTTTCATGCTTCATCTTAAACTAACTGCTTTGGTCTCGCCCGGATCGTGGGTTTGAAATTGCTATGCAGGGTGCTAACGTCCGCGTTGTTTTCAGAGCCGACGTACGCCAATATGAATTCGATGCAGCGCGCCTGACGCTCATGCCACCCAAGGTGAGTTTCCCTTCATTTTTCAGAGCTGTGATGTCATTCGTTCCTTTTAATTTAAGAAAAAAAAAGTGATAACACGCAAGAAGGACTACATTCGAAAAAACGGAACTCCGGGACTCGCCTGAGGAAGATTGATTCTCTTTTTGTGATTTTGGTCAGAAATGTATATTTTTGTTGCTGCGATTCTGTTGTTGAGAGTAGATTTTTTTTCTTTCTGCTCAGAGATGTATAACTTTATTGCTACGATTCTGTTGTTACGAGTATTCTTACCGTTTGTTCTGGTTGTTTTGTCGTTGAGGTAACATGAGATGAATAAACTTGTGTCGATCTAGTCTCTATTGTCTGCATAGTGTAGAATGTATGCCGGAAATTTGAACAATATTCAAGAGTTCTCTACGGCGTCGGGACTCCTGCATTCAACCGACGTTTTACCTGCGTTCGACCGGAATATGGCCCGTAGTAAAGCTCGGTCATGGGAGATGATCTCCCCTGAGACCTTCATGTCAGGTTCTGTCAGTAAAATGTCGACCGCCCATTTCCCCATGCTATAGGGATGGAACGTCACCTGAGAGGTGAGCCTCAGGTGAAGTTCGGCAGGGAGATGATCTCCCTGCTGTGTCATGGGAGATGATATGAGCGATGATGTCCAGAAATAGTGTGCTAAAGAGGAAACGCAGAGAAAATCGTCGTAAGTTGCTCCTGGGTAACTTACGATACACACCAATTTGCCTAACACTGCGGACAAAATCGACGCAAAATTGCACAACCGCGCCCGAAAAGGAGAGGATCGATGAACAGCTGATTTTGGCGAGGAAGACAGAAAAAAAAACAAATTCCTCTCTTTTTTGTAAACTTTACTGGTTTTTTTTGAAGCTGTCCAAAACGAGGACTCATTTGTTCATTTCATTGAATTCACGTTGCAACTATTTCGTTTTGTCGCAAAATTTTCGTAACGAAATGCTTTTTTGTTTTATCTTTGCGTTTGCTAGGCGAAATCCTTGATAGCGGTCATCATCGATTGGATAGTGGCCGCTATCAAAGATTGCCCGGCGATGCAGCAAAAGTTGTGTCGCTAGGCGGAGTCGAACCACGGCCGCGCGCGTGTAATTCCAATGGCTTACCCATTTAACCAAATCGAATCAAGTAGCTGTTTTTTCGAGAACGCACTTGATTATAATGTCCAGGAAGCGATCTGCATCCAGATCAATAGCTCGCCGGATGCTGGACTGAGGCGCCAAGATATCAACTCCGGTCCGCCTCAGGGGAGATGCCCTGATGGAGGTTTACTACGGGCCTATGTGCTGCAGGAAAATCCCAAACCAAACGCAGGTGAAAACTGTTCGACCGGCGTTTCTCCGGCAGTGTTGTCCCGAACCAATAGCCGGATTGTCCCGACCGAAACCGAGGTGTTCCGCATGTTTTCAATGAGTCGAACTCCGTTTCACCGGCGGTCGTCAACCGCGAGTGTCTGAGAAATAGGTAGGAAAGGTCGTTAAAGTAATACAAATTTGATTCGTCTTCATCCTTACTTGCCTTTTTTTCCAACTTTTAGCCGTCCAGGCGTAAAATACGAAAATTTTGTTGATGAGTCTATTTTAGTGGAGACAGCTTACTGAAAGCTGTCCCATCGTAGTGCTTACACTTGTAAATTGGGTCAGGTCCCGTAAGTTTTTCTAACATTTTGAGCTTTTCCTAACTTTGATCAACCACGCGATTAATCTCTGCGTCCCCTGGTCCTTGCTTCCTATGGGGCGAACAAATAAGCCTGATTATCTTCTTAGACTTTATGAAATGAGGGAACGAGCTTGGGTAATTGCAGCTGATAGTGACAATTGAAGATGTTTCAATTTAAATAGATTAGAGGCCAAATTTACTAAACTGCTCAAAAAATACAATGCATCTTCTGAGAAAGAGATAATCAAATCTGGAAAAAGATCAGCATTCTATAAAATGATCATGCGAGTTTTACGTAGAGACCATGGTGTGGTCATAAGTGATAATAGAGAGAAAGCGGAATATTTTGCGGATACTTTTGCAAAGACTTTTGCTGAAGAAAAAAAGTTGAGATTCTGAGAGGGAATTGCCTCTAGTCTTCCCGATAAGTAACGGGATTTGGTTCAAAAGTGAAGAAATTTATCTGCTTTTGACTATGTGGCCTAAATCGTCATATCTTATACCCACTTTTTGCGACTACAATTTATTACTAGCTGGCTTACCCGGCTCCGCCGTATGTTCCGAATAGAAAATTCCATTTCTTAACCGGTCCGGACCAAACTTGGCACACATACACTTCGGGCCCCGGCGAGTGTCATAGGCTACTTTTCGTCATCGATCGATATCGATTTTATCGATTTTTTTGCAAAATTTGAGCTAGGGGCTGGAATTTGGCAGGGGGGTGTAATCGAGCATGCTGATCACCCCCACGGGGATGATCAGCATGCTCGATTACCCCCCTGTGCCAACTCCCAGCCCCGTAGGTGAACTCAGCAAAAAAATCGATAAAAATCGATAAAATCGATATCGATCGATACGAAAAGTAGCCTATGACACCCGCCGGGGCCCGAAGTGTATGTGTGCCAAGTTTGGTCCCGATCGGTTCAGAAATGGAATTTTCTATTCGGAACATACGTACAGACAGACAGACAGACAGACAGACATACAGACAGACAGACAAACAGACATTCAGCTTTATATATAAGATTGCTGACATATTCTGGGGCACTACAACAGATTTTCAATTTGAGTATGATGCAGGCTGAAATTCCCTAACGATGGAGGGCTTCTTTTGCCACACCGATTCCCAAAAACAGCCGCTGACAGGTCCAGAACACTTTTGTCCTGTCAGCATAACTTCCATATTCGCAAGGTTAAATGTTGAAAAAACATATTGTTAAGCATTGGAAGAGAACAATGCAATTTCAGATGCACAGCACGGATTTCAACGTGGTAGATCGACAGTTGCAATAATGTTACAAGCGGTCAATGATTGGACATTGCAGCTAAATAGGGGACAAAATATTGATGTTATCTACCTAGATTTCACTAGGGCATTCGATAAAGTGCCACATGCCAAAGTGATGATCAAGCCCAGAGCTGTAGGAATACATCCGAGAATAATATCTTGGACTGAAGTATTTCTAAGAGAGGATGTTTGTAGTTCATGTCAATCAGACCTTCTCTTCTCCTAGGAAGATGAAATGTGGAGTCCCTCAAGGTGGCGTACTCTCACCAATACTCTTCAACATATAAGTTGTTCCGAAAGTTCTTGCGCATCATTTTCAAAAAATCATATCTTCCTTGCCACCCGATGGATTTCCTTAAAATTATATTTTTTGAAAGAGGGTTCCTTGCTCTTTACAACCATACCCCGGCCATAAGTTTTTAACGGCCATGGCAGTAATTCCGGTCTTGAGTCAGTCCTACACCTTTTCAAAAACTGTTAAGCCTGAACATACCGGAGGTGCGCGACATCACTAACGAGATTCTATTGCACTTACCCTCGATATCATCCCATATGTCTTCCCTCAACATGACGTGGATTACGTGGCTTGATGAGGCGCCGCCTCGCCTCGGGCTTGCGCCACGTTGCGTGCGCATTTTCGGCGTGATGTGGCAACAAGAAGAACGTGGAAAAGCCTGCGCCACGTTGTGTTGAGCGCCACGTCGCGCCAAATGATGCGCTCGCAACGTGGCGCGAGCCCGAGGCGAGGCGGCGCCTCATCAAGCCACGTAATCCACGTCATGTTGAGGGAAGACATATGGGATGATATCGAGGGTAGGCGAGCTTGGTGATGGGGCAGTTGAGAGAGACGCTAGACAAAGGAGCATAGTCATTGCTGGCCTGCCCGAACTTGTTAAAAGAGATGGACAGACCGATCCTATGGCGTCTGAACGCCAAAATGATACCGAACAGAAGGTACGTGGAATTCTTGACACGTTAAATATCGAATGTAAAGCTGTAAAGGTTTTCCGAATGGGCGATAAAGTGACTAACAGGCCACGTCTTATGAAGGTTGAATTACCCACAAGGAGTCATTGGACCACCGCCCTTTCTCAAGCCCGATTGCTCCGGGACTCTCCACCTTTCAAGGGAGTCTACATTAGAAGGAGCATGACGGCTCGAGAAGGGGAACATGAGCGTGATCTTCGTGAACAGGCTCGGAAAATGAATCAGACTGAAAGTTTTGAGGACCGATTCGTAGTTTATAAAGGAGAGTTCCAGTTAGCTCGCTTTCGCATGGCAGAGCGTCTCCTTTACAAACTTCACCTAATTCTCTTCGCCAACCCCACACATCATGCCAGGGAAACTGAGTTCCCGGCGAGGTGACTCTCTTAAGTGTTATCTATTGAATGCAAGATCTCTACAAAATAAATTATCTCATTTGCACCATTTTCTTATCTCTAAAATTCCTGATATTCTTTTTGTTACTGAAACATGGTTATCTCCTAAGATAACAGATGCAGAAATTGTGTCTGATCTACCATATACCATCTTTCGATGTGATAGAAAGCGTAAAAAAGGCGGTGGCGTTTGTATTTTTGTTAATTCTATGCTTTTGTGTGAATCTGTCGAAACAAACCTCCAGCACAATTGCGAAGTCATAATAGTTGATCTCTACCATCACCGCTCATTTGCAAAATTACGTATGATATGTGCCTATCGCCCTCCCAATTCCGACTCTGACTCTGATGCTGTTCTCCTAGATCTACTCTCTCTCAATGCTCTGGCTGCTACCGAAGTTTTGATTGTTGGTGATTTCAACCTTCCCGTAAAACACCCTTTGAACATGAAATGTCACAACCAATCATTGACCAACGAATTTTTCGAATTATTTGAAAATCTCAATTTACACCAATTTGTCGACAAGTCAACACGTGAGGAAGCTATTCTCGATCTAGTCTTAACACAAAACTTTTCTATTGACCTGCTGTCGGTCTCTGCCCCATTTGGAACGTCTGATCATAATGACATAGTCTATGAAGGCGTCCGCGTATGCATCAACTTCCGAAAAATTCTCACCAGGGGGGACACAAAGTCGAAACCGGCTTTCCAAATGAAATGTATACCAATCTGAAGCATATTAAATGCTGAAAAATGCCTTCGTTTTTTGCCAAGCGCTTCTACACGCTAAGTTATGAGCGTTTTTGGAACCAAAGATGGTACCCAAACCTACGTAAAATCAATGGTTATAGTCTTTCCAGCGATTTAGATAAAGAAGTGTTGAATACGAGTCTGTACGACGAAAGGTTTTTATGCATGAAATGCTCTGATATCAAATGTTGGGCCATGTGCGTAATCTTGGACGAATTTGTTCCAGTTGCACATTCAATTTTTCAAGCGAAATAACTCGGCGGCTAGAAGCGTTTGGCAGATAACAAAGGAGTTTTAAAATCAGCGTTGATACCCTTTAGTATAGTGTATATTTCATTTCGGAAACCGTTTTCGAGTTCAGGTCCTTCATTTGTTAGTGCAACGTGTTTCGTCTATGCCACTTACCTGACACTAACGAACTTGTTCTTATAATACTTCTTTTTTCGCTGATCCATGGATACTCCGGCCTGCCTTCCGTCGTTTTCGTTATCACCAAAAAATCGTACCCTATTTTCAGGTGTATAAGCCGCACTCTTTTCACTCTAAAGGCGAAAAAAGGCCCTCCTCCTCTCATGAATGACGATACGTGAAAAGGCACTGAAGGCGAATGAAACTTTGACATAAATCAGGCTAACCTCTTTTCAACCTCTTGGCAGTTACTTTATAGCGTATGTAATCAAGATAATTTCTCAGCCTCTTCTCTGAGATTTTACATTCGAACTCCTCTCGAAGCTTGTTTATAGATTCCTGTATGCAGGGCTTCTTTTGTAAAGTTTAGCATCATGGTTCCAAAAAAACCAAATAATGAGGAATCCATATTTATATGCCCATCACAAGAAAGTGAAATGGATCATGTAAGTGAAGTCACTTTGTCAGGTTGTCAAGCAAACTTCGATAGAAAGTAGACATTCGGCCCTTTCATCCAGACATCCAACGCCTTGATCCAAATCCATCACTTATTCTTGATCCTAAAGTCAGCCAACTGAACGAAATACCAGAGCAGGCGCAAAATTGATTGATCCTTGTAATATCCGAGTAGTTGCAGATGAAAATCGGTATATAACGTCGAGTTACGTGTAACTGAGATGAACTTTTTTAAGATGGTATATGAGATTCTGGTAAGCCTGAGTTCCTTTGTAGTTTTGCACAGCATTTTCCAAGTTGGTGTCATTTAAGGATATCCTCGCGTGTCAGACCTACGTGGCATGTCGTCGTAATCAACGATATGCTTGGTAGAGTTAAAATTTCTTGGAGGCATTTCACAGTGAGAGCTTACTGTATACATAACCAATTCCCTATTTATCTCCCCCTGGTTATCCCCGGTCCATTTTGCAGCCAATCCTGACATCACTGAGTGATGATGTCATTTACCAAAAACTCTCCTCAGAAATGATGTGAGGGCGACCTTGACTTTTTAAATTGTAGTCTGCTCAATTTTTCGAATGACCACAATACAGACGAAATCAAAGCAAATTTCCAAAATGGACCAAAAACGAGAATGATACTTTGCTAAAAGAACTCCGAAGAAGTCGCTGAAGTACAGAAATAAGAACTTCAGTGGTAAGTTGGATGAAATGGGCATACAAGAATTTTGTTTTAGCGGAATGGTTAGAGAAGAACAATAAAAGCCCAATGGCTAACAATGAATAAGAAAAGTAACAATCTATCAGAATAGTGGAAAAAAGCACCGTAGTACCCAGAACCAACCCATGGAGAAAGCGATTTCCGGTGGATACGGACCGAAATAGTACGTCGACTATACTGTACCGTAAGTTAGGCACGAGCAATTTACGGCGGTTTCTGTTGAAACTGCGAATCACGCAAAAAACCCCGCAAGTTGATCGTCTAAAAGGCGGTGGGTAGACAGGCTGAGAATTCTGGTAGAACAACATCACAGAATAGGAGCTCCCATAATAGAACCTATAAGCCAAGTTTGATCTTTCACTGCCACTTCTAACCCCAGAAAATCCGACGTGAAAGGCAGCGCTTCCATCACCCTAACAGCTCCCACCTCCGACCCCGCACGCCTTGCGATTTCCCTTGCATCGCTCATGCTATGGGCAATGCTATGGGCATGGTCCCATAACGACTCCGCGTTTCGCCATGGCGGTCTTTGGGTCTACCGTCAAGTTTGAATTAATGGCTTTGGAATGCTCGCTGTATCCGAGGTTGAAATCGAAGTCCCCATGACTGGCAAAAATTCATGAAACCCCCTTGGCTAAAATAAGTACGCCTGGAATGTTAAGCCTTTGATCATTCAAAAAACTTTCATAAAAAACTTCATTCATTCAAAACACGAACACAAAGAAAAGGCATATTTGCCGTCAGTGAGCAAATAATGAGTGAGTTAGTTTGTCATGAGATAGAGTTGTAAATAAGGTCTTACGCCCTGAATAGATGAGTCATAGCTGCATGCATATCGCAGAACGGATCTCTTAGTTGTCTCGCACAAGTATTCTTGTGAGATTTTTCGTGTGCAAAGGTTACCAAGAAGATATCTTGGTCCCAGAACAAAGTTAGTAGCCTATCTTCACGAGTACAAAACGCACCTTTTTCGATTTTTCAAGCGAGACGCTCAGCCGCCTCGTTGTGTTTCGCAAAATGAAACAATGAAACATATGCCGCACAATACCCTCGGGCGATACGCAGCACAGTATAAGGTTCTTTGGTCGCGATTGTTGGTGTTGGTTGAATGATATTCAGGATGGTCAAATTAGGAAAAAAAACAGGAGCGGCCCGTGCTCGTGAAATTAGCATATAGGTAGAATGATACTTCATGCTTCCGCATTTTATTCTTATTGCGCTTGAGTGCATGCAGAAATGTCGAACACTTTTATTACGATTCAGTAGGTCCCAAACTTGCTCATAGTGGGAATTGTAGCAAATGGCAGCAA
>CATQJL010000316.1:66704583-66929331 GCA_958299035.1 Cylicocyclus nassatus
AGCACAAAGTCTTTCGAAAGGATGCAGCCCAGAGTGAATCATCACTTCAAACTGCTCGTGCAGTTTGTCAAGCAACTAAAAGCATACCCAGGATGACGACTTTGCAAGACAGCTTTAACTGCGTTCCCTGCGTCATTCATTCTCGTTTTTCGCAATCTACTAATATCAAACTGTCTAGCGTATACGTATTCTAATGTCGCGATATACCATACCGCCGTGAGCAAGATGATATGCCTGCAGTAGCCGCTATTACCGAGCAGTATTGCAGTACATACGCATTTCAGTTCCTTCGTCGAACTGTTTAATGGAACGGCTGCTGAGTCATGCTAAACGTCATTTAAATCCTTATACTAAACTGAGCCAAGATTTTACACCAAGCCATGTGTAACGCCAAACTCGCGCGTGCGCTCCTTCAGGTATGTGAAGAGCAGTGGCGTACCCAGGATTTCCGCTCGGGGGGGGCGCGACAAAAATTTTTTTCGAATGAAGGTGTGTGGCGTTAGCCACGCACTCCGAAAAAATTTTAGGGGTGCCTCTCAAAATTTTTGCGGGTCCCCAACCCCTAAAATCTGGAAAAAGGAGTACTCTGCGTTGATACCACTGCTTAAAAAATTTTTTTATAAGGCTAATTTGAATTTTTAAAAATTTTTAAAAATTATTTTAATTATTTACAAGTAAAAACAAGTCATTTGCACATTTTTATAACCCTTATAAGCAACTTTCAAAAATTTCGCGACCCATTCTCGGGGGGGGGGGCGCGCGCCCCCCCCCCCGCCCCCCCCCCCTCGGTACGCCACTGGTGAAGAGATATTAGTTCTAACACGATTCTGCATCTGCAACTATAGATCCATTTTACGAGCTGAAGCTGGTAATTCAGAGAGATTGAAAAATGTACGAAACTATTGTTTTCAGCATCCACATTGTAAGTCGTATTTTGAATTATATTTGAATTTTACTCCGTCAGCACTGAAGCTGCCTCCAACGCATGTGCGATGCAATACTTCTACCAACATCCATCTCTTTTTTAGGAAATGGACACTTCAGACAAAGTACAGACTAATCCACATTTTGTCTGAGGCGGTCCTCAAGCGCTTTGTAGTATACTGTAGTTTTGAGGGATTGCATCATGATGGCATCAGCAACATATGAGAAATGGTCTACCTCCCAGTTTTGATTATCTTGCAGTCATTAGCAATGTTGCAAATGCCCTCTTCTTCTTTCTACAGGAAACCGAAGTGTATGACCGCATAGGAGCGAGACAGTATGGACGTGAGCACTCTCCAGTATAATACGCCGTCAACTTGCGCATACTTACATTTCATGTTGGTCGATGAGAGGCTTGTAGAAGTTGCCGAAAGCATCACCTGCGAATACATCCAGGGAAGGGGCATACATTGGAAGTTTTAGCGAGCCGCCACCAGCGGTGCAGTCGTTGCCAGCAGCATTGCCTTCGAGTGAGTCCTAGTCTTTTCACGCATGGGCAGCAGCATTGTTCCTCACTTTCGCGTATCCTTTGGTGGGCTGCATTGAGGCGACAATGAAAACGAGCATGAGGAAGCGGACATTAGTATCAGTTCCACTGATGGCGGAGAATCCCACGAGAATTCCCATGGAGATAGACCTGGATACGATATCTGTATGTTAGATTATCTAATAAGGGCTGGGCATACATCACGCCAGTGGCGTACCCAGGATTTCGGCTCGGGGGGGGGAGGGCGCGACAAAAAATTTTTCCGAATGAAGGTGCGTGGCGTTAGCCACGCACTCCGAAAAAATTTTAGGGGTGCTTCTCAAAATTTTTGCGGGTCCCCAACCCCTAAAATCTGGAAAAAGGAAGCGTGGCGTCAGCCACGCCCCCGAAAAAAATTTTTTACAAGGCTACTTTGAACTTTTAAAAATTTTTAAAAATTATTTTAATTGATTAGACTGACTGACTGATACTATAGATTCTGCTGTATCGTCTATGATATAATGTCAAGATGTGTACCATTCGAAGTCCAGAAAATTGGATACCTACGATACCCTAGTCATGTCCAGTCACTCCTCCTGCAAAAAGAAAGACTATTCAGAACATCTCGTTACAACAGCTTGATGTATAAGAAAGTTTGTTCAGATATCACATTTCATATTAAAAAATTTCTCGCAAATCGCGAGAGACGCGTAGCTTCGTCCAAATACTCCAAAAACCTCTTTTCCTATTTTCGCCGTATATCGTATATCAAAAATCATGGAGCCTTGAAAGATGCGCTGGGTGCAAGCTGCCTGACGGATCGAAGCAAGGCACAGGCATTAGCCAAATTTTTTGCCAGCACCTTCTCCTTGAGTACTCCCACTCAGATAAATCTTGAAACTCCTCTGCGCCATACATGCTCAGCTCCTACTGTCACGCCTTTTATGGTCGAAAGTTTTCTCAAGAAGCTGAAAAATTCCACTTTTGAACCTTTTGACGGTATCCCGCAAATAGTATTCAAGCGATGCGCAAAAGGATTTTCCACACCTCTCTCTCATATTTTCAATATTTGCCTTATATGTGGGGAGGTGCCTAACATTTGGAAAGAAGCTATTGTTACGGCCATTCCAAAAGTACCTAAACCCATGACGGTGACCGAATTCAGGCCTATAAGCATAAATTCTATCCCATGCAAAATTTTTGAGAAAATTCTACGCGACAAACTTTTTTCTTGGTTTAAAAAATTCAAGCTCATACCTTCCGAACAACATGGTTTCGTCAATGGAGCATCAACTGTGACACAACTGATAGATTGCAGACATGACTGGATCAAAGCGTCAATTGATAAAAAAGAAGTGGATGTAATCTATTTCGATTTGTCCAAAGCTTTCGACCGTATAAGTCATGATAAATTGTTATATAAGCTGGAGCATTATGGCATCAGAGGAGTTCTACTGGAATTGATCAAATCCTATCTTCACTCTAGATTTATGACTGTCCGTGTTGGTAGGGATCACTCTGAGCATTTTCCATGTACAAGTGGGCTTCCGCAGGGAGGTGCTCTTTCACCTCTTTTCTTCATTATCTATACCGCCGACTTGCCCAGAATTTTGAAAACTCATCCTGATATTCACGTACTAATGTACGCCGATGACATAAAAATATACGGGATTTATGATGACAGCAATCGCGCAGTTATCAAAGATGCTTTACAACGCGCCATCGACCGTATGATTGAATGGTGCGCAATTTGGGATATCTCGATAAACGTCAAAAAAGTGTCGTATTTCATATTGGTGCGATAAGCGATACCAATTATGAACACGCTGGAGTCATGCTATCCAACGAAACATCAGTTAAGGATTTGGGAGTCGTATTCGACGACACCTTAAAACCTGATCTGCAAGTTTCAACTGTTACCTCACGAGCTTTTTCAACTTTATACACCATTTTTCGCAATATTAAAGTCAATGACGTCAAAATACTGGTCAAATTGTACAAAGCATACGCAATCCCTTTATTAGAATACGCAAGTCCTGTTTGGAGCCCCTCTCTTAGGAAGCACACAGAGACCCTGGAGAGTGTTCAGACAGTCTTTACCAAACTTCTCTTTTATCGTTGTTTTCCGAATTCATCATATCCACATTTGCTTCCGCATTATGATGAACGCTTGAAAACACTTGGTCTTGAATACCTCTCATATCGTAGAGTTATTCACGATCTTGTTCTTGCATTTAGGATTTACAGGGGAGAAACTAAACTGAGTCCTTCCAAGTATTGGGTATTCAAGCCTAGTCATGGAAGGACCAGCGGATTTTCTATTTATCTACCAACAAGCGGTGGGCGAAATCAGTTTTGCACCTTATTAGAGAGTGATTTTTTTGTTCGTGCATCGAGAATGCTGGAAAAAATACCAAAAGAACTTTTAGCCTGCAAAAGTAGTATATCATTCAAACGTGAAATCAAAAAGCTGAACTTGAATGATTTCTTTTCTTGCAGGTAGAGCTTCTCTTCATTGTTTTATGCTCACTTTGCCAACCACACGTGCTTTCCTGACTTCCCATCAGCGCATGCGTCCGACAATCTTAGTTTATATCTACTTTGCTAGATTTGTTCTTCTACTAACCCAGATTTTTACCGCATAGTTTCGAGCCCAGCCTACCTACTACCACGCACTAGTTTGGTACAGCTTACCAACATAGACTGATGCTTGTCTGATTTACAATATATTTCAAATTTCCTTGGAGCTTTGTACCCTCCCCGGCAAACTGTGTTGGGCGGGGCTGCCAGTATACCCGCCAGCCGAACTTCCGGTTTGCTATTATGAAATCAAAATAAGATCGTTCCTTGCTGGCAAACGAGGGGGCATGGGTACTTCTCCAGAGTGTTTCCCCATAGAGTTCACGCAAGTACAAGCATTGTTATCTATACGCGTTTACGCAAGCTGCTTCTACACAATCTCTTCTCTCATAAGCTTAGTCTGGGCTTGAAAGATGTGGTGAAATGTTTATTATTGTTGTGTTTCATGTATTATTAACACAATTTTGTCAATGTTTTGGAACGCCTAGAGCGTATCTAATGAAATGAAATGAAATGAAATGATTACAAGTATAAACAAGTCATTTGCACATTTTTATAACCATTATAAGTAACCTTCAAAAATTTCGCGACTCATTCTCGGGGGGGGGGGGGAGGGGCGCGCCCCCCCCCCCCTCGGTACGCCACTGCATCACGCTATTTCATCGCCTCTCGATTCTCCCGATAAGACAAATGCTACGAGTCCACTGTATGCCGATAATCTTGCGTTTCGGTTGTGATAGCCGCGAATAGCCGGGACGGGAGATTATCACAACCGAATTGCAAGATGAATGCAATGGACTCGAAACAGTTATCTTGTTGGGAGGATCGCGAGGAGATTAACCCTGTCAAAACTCTACAAGGACGTATAAATACATGGTGTGTGACGGAAAGCAAAAGTCCACACTTCATTGCCGCAACTGAATGTCAAGCAGCAAACAGAAAGACCAGTATCTACGCTGTGAATATCTACAAAGAAGTTCAACAATTTCGTAGCTCTTCCTTTTGATCGCGGTATGCTCCATTTCTACCCGCTTAATACCGCTATGCAGTTCAATGCAAACAAAAATCATAGGAGCTACATTTCTTCAAGGTGCGCAGCTATCTGTTGCTCTCGACACAAAGTTGTTTATTGAGAGGTTTTGTTGACTCGTCGTTACTTTGATTAAAAAATTCGAGACAAGTCCTAAAGCAGTTTAAGTACTGAAGGCTGAAAAATTTAAGGTATTTCGCAAAAAAATCTTTATCAACAGTGCATTTTTCATTTGTGCAACACGTCCCTACTCTTATCATGTAACGATTTCCTCAACTCTTTGACTTGGCTCCAGAAAGCACTAATTTAGAACTCTACAATAGATATGTGACAAAAGACGAAAGCCCATAGCTTCACTGTCGCAATCCGATGTCAGCAATAATCGTATGGCCAATTATGCTGTGAATTTACCATGAACTTCAAAAATTTTGTAACCTTTCCTTTCATCTTTGCACATGGTATGTTTCATTTTTACATTTTAAATACCGCCATGCAGTTCACTGCAACCACAAATCATAGGATTTACATTTCTTCAAGGTGCGAAGGCTATCTGTTGCTTTTGCCACATAGCTGATATTGAAATCTTGTGTGATCTAAACTCAGCTTTGATTCAATTGATGTAGGGCGTCCCAAGCAGTCCTACTAATGAAGCTGAAAATTTGAGTACTAGGTTGATTTTGCAATAAACGAGCTTTTTATAATAGTGCATCACCTTTCTATCAAAGAGGCTTGCATCGTTCTTTTGAAGAACATCATATTTTACTATGAAGCGTATCGGTTAGCAGATTGTGTAAGCCGAAGACGATCAAGCTGCTAATTCATATACACTTAGATGGCCAGTTTTTAGTGACGGGCTCCAGCACAAAACCACTTGTTCCTTTCCCTCGCTTTCGACATCACGATGTTCTTATTTGTGGTCGGTGGCTGTCCAAATAGTTCCAAATGCGAGAGTCGTATCTCTTTTTTCACTCTTTGCTTCGCAAATCAACTCTAATTTTCTAAGTGCCCGTATGTCTGTTCTTCTCATAATCAGGCCGTCGATGCTTCGCTTAACGTTTTCCTCTGGCTCACAAAGACGGGACAATTTTCTCATATTCGTAAAGTTCGATGAGATGTTGACAGTGTTTGAAGTCATTTCTTGAAAAGTGCACCCGAGCGCTCTGTGGTTGATGGGCAGAGCTCCCGACTTGTTGCAGTTTGCTGCAGGTCTCAGTTGCGTACATAGCGGTGGGTGAGAACGGTTGATCGAGCAGGACGGCTCAAAGGCCTGGGTCCCTCAGCTGGTCGGTAGCTTTTCAGGGGCCCGAGGACGGCACAGGCTACTTTTTTCTGGTGTTCAGTTATTCCCTCAAGCCGTCCTTCATGTTCATGGAACGTGCAAGCACTCAAAGGACGTATCTGGTCTAAAGCGCCTTCCAGATCATTTCCTTATCTTCGTAAAAGCCGTTCTTTTGAAATGTATCTCCTTCCGACTTATTCGCAGTTCGATCTTCCTCCCTACTTTGTGTTATTTCCTTCAGCATCGAATTTGCCTCAAAGATACTGCTCGAAAAAAGGAGGAACGATGTCGTCCGCAAAGGTTCGAAAGAAATTTCCATAAACACGTATGCCTCTCTCCTCCCAGTACAGTGACCTCATCATTCCTGTAAGGTCGCGGTGGACAGCTTTGACGAGATTGTGAACCTTGTCGGACCTTTCCAATTGACATGGTAGAAGGATACAGCTGCAACGTCTTTGTAGCAGTCGGCCAGAGTCACATAAGCTGGGTCCAAATCTTGATCCGTCCAAATCTCCTGCCATACAAACATAGCAGTTATTCTAAAGAATCCTAAAGAAGTGAACAATAACAAAGGAAAAGCTCAAGGAAAATACCCGATTCAATCCTGTTGTTGGTTACTGTTAAACAATGTTCGAGTATGGCACCAGAAACACTGCAGCGCTTTGAAGGTTTATAACAGGACTCTGTGGACATATCTGACTGCGTTCTTCCATGTAAAGGTTTGAAGTCAGTATCATACAATTTCTTATCTTGGTGACCAGTCATTGGCAAGCGCACACATGTACGGACTCTTACTTTGCTCTCTTCAGCGTGTGCACGAGCGTCCCTGGTATTCAATTGCTGACGTAAGATAGAACCCCGCATTCCTCCCCTCACTTGCGTAAGTCGGTTCCTTGAAATCAATTTCCAGCACATGATGCTACCTCATGTTCACCCTGCTTCCTCACTGTCCATATTTTAGAGCTTACATCAAAACAGGAAGGACCGTCCATTACAAGAAGGTGAGGTGCCAAACCGTACCTACCTTCACTACATTTTCAATATCTTATTTGCTCCCCAGGCTGCACGTTTCCTCCTGCTCAGTTTTGAAGCTAGATAGTCTATCACATTGATTCTAGACTGAAGTACGTATAGCTTAAAGGCAGCGTCCGGGCAAAATCTTGAATGGAATTTTTTTCGCTTACTTGGGCTTATTCCTCCCGCTGATTCTGAGAATGCAGCTTGAGGGCACGAAAACGTTGAAAACGGACTTTCCCAGAAGCTCTTGATTTGAATTTACTCGCCTGCCGCTAAGGTTAAGACGCAGAGTCTTTGTAGGGCCCTACGTCTTGACTGTGTGCGGTATGCGCACTCTGGCTTATCGAACTAACTCGTCCCGGTCGCCACTTTTGAAGCTGATTTCTCGCTTCAGAAGCAAATTGGCGCATTGCCAGTTGGGCAAGAGCCTTACCAGGACGGGCACCCCTGTACTCTACTTTTCATATCTGCCCGGACGCCGCCGTTAGGCACTCGATGATGTCCTTCATGCATAACAAGCACGCACTCTTCCGTTCCTCTTAATGGAATGCTTTAGCCGCACAGTATCTTTAACGCTTTGTCAACCTTGGCCTTCAGCATTCGTTCCGATTGCACAAGGCATTGATGACTGCACCAGTCTCAACCAAATCGAAGGACTTCCTTGAATCGATGAAGAAGAGCGGCATCCAGTACTCTGTTACTTCGATGACCCGATGTAATCGAACTCGCTGAAGTGACAGGGAGCAAGGGACGTGCTGTCGATAATTCCGGAGTAAATCTTGAAACTCCTTTTCTGTTGACCATGGAAGCATTTGTTCCATCGGGGCGGCGAAATGCGTCATTTTGGTCTTGAAGCACTTCGCGGCATCACATCACTGCACTCTTCTGTCTTCAAAGTCTTCTTTTATCGCCTCTCTGCACCGTGCGCGATCTCGGATGTCATAGTTGTCCATGGTTCTGGTTCAAGTTTTTTTTAGCTTCAGAATTACTAAGACGTATTTGTTCTTCTTGACCCTCAGTTTGCCTAGTACAGTTTGTATCAATCTCAATCAAACCAAAGTTGACATGGCTGGAGTCCGCATTGCATGGGTCTTACGTCATACGATCTACTTGTTTGCTCTTAAATTCTTCTCTTTATGACAGTAGGCATATGCAACGCAAACCTCAACACTGTGAGCGCGTAAGTTTACGCCAGAGGTCCGACCTGATCCCTCTTGGGGCAAACTGTGGAGATGCTGGACAAACCGACAGTGTTCTTCATCGTTGTTGTCGATGACCTTTCGCCAGAAGTGAGATATAATGAAATAGAAGCGCGGAGAACAGGCCCATCATTTCAATTCTATATATCTTTGCCTCTCTTCGGCTCCGTCGCCAAGTTCGCAAAAAAACCCCATCTGCTTTTCCTCCAAAAGCGATATCCAGCTTGGCACGGTGCCAGCTTGACTGCGGACCATAGAAGGTCTACGCACAAATTGTGATCGTTGACTGACTATCACTTGCTGTTGTACTTCGGAGTTTGTTCCAGAAGGTTGTCAGTCTACGAAAACCAGTCACATGACTAAAAAATAAGTGATTCGGCTTCCGCAATACCTCCTCCGGACACTCACCGAACGCACTCTACTTTATAGTCAAAGAGGCTATTGAATGCGATCTTTTTACAGCAAATCGCGGGAGCTAACACGCCACTGCTTCTATCCTCGCAGATCATGATACCAATTTACTGTCCGAGCGTAAAAGGCTTGATTAGTCCAGGGACACGATCGAATCTTGGTCCTGATTATAAGAAGTCTCCACCCTTACAACTCGTACTCATATTATAAAAGCGACGGAGTGAGGTGAGCAAATGCATTGTCAAAAGATGACGCGATAACAGAGCAAGTAAACCATGCGCGTGTCGGTTACTGTGCTGACAGTGACGCCTCTGGCAGAGTTCACGCGATTCGATTGTACCGATTCAATCGCTACAAGACAAGTGTTACGATTTATTGTATGCCGATCTTCTTGTAATTCGGTTGTAATAGCTAGTCCCGATTAGTCGTGTTGGAAAACCATCACAACCGAAATGCAAGAAGATCGGCATGCAATGAACTCCTACTACCTGTCTTGTAGCGAATGATTCGCGAAGATTAAATCGCGTGAACTCTGCCCGAGGCCTAAAGCAGTATCAGCATTGCCGTTGTAATAAAAAAGTCAGGTGACGACGTTCATACGATACAGTCTGGCCGAAAGTTTCCATTGTCCCTGTCCCTCGCTCCAGACATCCATGATCTCCTCGATCGTCGTCGATGGTTGCGTCCACGAGTTCCAGGTACGTAAAGCGTATCCAGCTGATTTCTTAGCTGGTCCATCCGTTCCACAAACACGTCTGCCCATCCTGTTGGTGGTCCTCCTCGAAAACGTTTTGCTTTGCGAGAAATCCACTTTGATGTTCTCAATGTCCATTAGTGTCTGTTCTTCTCGTAGGGCCGGCCCATCGATGCTTCCCTTTCTCAATGTGTTCCGCTTGGCCACGCAGAAGAGACATTCTCTCATATCCGTACTGCAACATTCGACAAAAGATGGACAAGATGTTGTTTGTGCCAGATCATTCTTAGCTCATAGGATCAGTGAAGGAAGCCAAGCCCTTTTTAGGTGAAGAGGACTTGGCTCACCCCCCCCCCTTGCGAGATAAAGAGGGTAAGTGAGCCTTTGAAGCGAAATGCCTTAAAAAGCTACATGCGGTCGAAAGCTGAGGTCATAGAAAATCAAAAGAACTCCTCGACTTTTCTAGGTATTCTGAGCCGAGAAATATGAGGGATATTATCTGGCCAATATAACAGCTGATTTAACGTGCTCACTTTCTGCTCTCTTGTCGCAATGAAGACGAAAGCTACGACAAAGTCGACGGTTTACGTTCATCGACCAAAACTTGCTGTGTAATATAGACAGATAAAAGAGAAAGGGATAAAAGATGTAGCGTCTTTAATACCCTCTGCGGGCATACGCCGAACGCACACTCTTTATAGTCGAAGAGAAGTTGTATGCGTACGAGCCTTTACAAAGAATTGCGGAGGCCAGCCATAACCATGTCTGTGTTTTTATCCTCCCGGAATGACTTAGGTACCAATTTACCGTCTCCGGAGGATAGAGATTTTAGTTGGCTCAGGGGAGGAGGGGGGGGGGCGAACCTACGTTTGATCCGGTCATAGCGGTGCCTCATACCACTAAGCCACACGTCCACTATAGACAGGTTATCGACGGTTATTAGGTCTTCGTTGGCCCAGAACTCTTGTTGAAAATGGGCATAATTTTAGATAAAATGCGGCGTATCTATCAACTGGAATTAGAAAACAGTCGATGGTCCACATCGAACCACTGTCAGCTTGCTCAACCCGGCTCCTTTTAATGTAGTGGCTTTTATGTTTCACCAGAGTAAGGATTTTTTGAACGCTGGAAGCGAAATGCCTCAACAAGATACATACTATTCGAAAGCTAAGATTATGGAGACTGCTGACTTTTTTCTATTTCTTCTTCAGTAAATGAGGGATTCATCTAAACGATATGGCTGATTCACTTTTGCTGGCAAAAAAAATGCATTTGATTCTCTTTTGTTCCATAAAGAACGTAATCTTATTAATGTGATCATTTATTATTACAGTGATTCCTGCATATCACGGTGGACGACAAAGCCAAGCCTCCAACTTTTCTGAAGCCTAAGGCCCCGTACAGACTTCACGCGACTTAATCTTCGCGATCTAATCGCCAAGATTTCCATTCATTTTCATTTCACATTCAAAAATTTCGGGCTGGAAAAGTATCACAATCGAATGCAAGTTGATCGGCATGGAATGATGTTGTAACAGTTGTCTCGTCGCTATTCAGTCGCGACGATCAAATCGCATGAAGTCTGCCCGGGGTTTAAGGCATACCTCCAGCGATCCCGCCCAGGGCCCGGCATAGATCGTCTGGAAGCAGGCTGGACTTCGTTTTTGAAGCAAAAAGCAAAGGAGATATCGTTTTTGACGAGTCGGGGCCCAGCACCAAGAATGAGCACCATTTAGTCGAATACAAGCTTTTGCTCTATCTCGTATCGCGAAAAGTGCGCGCGATTTGAAAGTAAGGCCAAAATCAACAAATAGCTTGTTTACAGCGCACACAGAATCGTATGGCACCAAAATTGAACTGTATACTTAGAAAATTATTTGCAGAAGATCTATGTAAAAAGGATTGAAAACTTATGTGAAGTAATACGTTTTCCAAAATTAGATCGTCTCCAGACGGCCACCAGACGATCTGAGATCGTCTGGAGCATATATTTTTGTCACTTCACATAAGTTCTGGATTTTTCTATCATGGACAGATTCCCCGGTCAAAAATCTATTCTTGAGCATGAAGACATTTTCATATCATTGCCTTTCCTTTGTTTTTTGCCTTCATTTCTTCATATATCGCTCTGTAAAATATCGCGCTCCAATGCCAAACTCTTGTGCATGCGTGGTATTCACTCCAATTTGGATTTTCAGTCTTATCTTACGTTTTTTTCTTTCAGAATAGTAAGCAAATAGGTCAAAGGGGACTTCGTAAAACTTCCGAAAGTCAGGGGAGACTTCGTTCTCAGAAACTCTAGAAACCGACTCGTGCCAGGCCCTGATCCCGCCGTTACGATTTTCGATCGCTGCGACTAGACTGCCTAGGCGGCCCTCAATTGCGGTCAAGTCACTCGCTTGATTACTGGAAATACCCCGAAGCAGACGTCCACCACACCGCATTACGCACTTTCTTGAGAATTAGCGTTAATCTGTCTGAAGTGCATTTATTCAAAAAAAATTCGAACAGAATGTGGCGCTATATGCTTTCGCTATATGCTTTCGGAAAACATTACATCAAACGAGAAAGGATATAGATTTACACTCATCGCTGTATTTACCAATGTTTTTCTACCGCTGCAATAAAATCGGCAACTAGTTTATAAAGTTTTGAGGTCCTCTTCTAGTCGTTGTTAAGCATAGCAGTTAGCTTCGTAAAAGTAAGGTCATGCTTTCAACTCTGCAAAAAACTTTGGACAGGCATGTTTCAACAACTAGTGCTGTGCTAGCACTTGTCTGACAATCTGCGAACGATTATCACTACTTATAATAACGGTCTAAGGGTGTTTACGTGTGTGTGTGTGTGTGTGTGTGTTTACGTGTGTGTGTGTTTACGTGTGTGTGTGTGTGTTTACGTGTGTGTGTTTACGTGTGTGTGTGTGTTTACGTGTGTGTGTGTGTTTACGTGTGTGTGTGTTTACGTGTGTGTGTGTGTGTGTTTACGTGTGTGTGTGTGTTTACGTGTGTGTGTGTGTGTGTGTGTTTACGTGTGTGTGTGTTTACGTGTGTGTGTGCGTGTGTTTACGTGTGTGTGTGTGTTTACGTGTGTGTGTGTGTGTGTGTGTGTGTGTGTGGTGTGTGTGTGTGGTGTGTGTGTGGTGTGTGTGTGGTGTGTGTGGTGTGTGTGTGGCGTGTGTGTGTGTGTGTGGTGTGTGTGTGGTGTGTGTGGTGTGTGTGTGGTGTGTGTGTGGTGTGTGTGTGGTGTGTGTGTGGTGTGTGTGTGGTGTGTGTGTGGTGTGTGTGTGTGGTGTGTGTGTGGTGTGTGTGTGGTGTGTGTGTGGTGTGTGTGTGGTGTGTGTGTGGTGTGTGTGTGGTGTGTGTGGTGTGTGTGTGGTGTGTGTGTGGTGTGTGTGTGGTGTGTGTGTGGTGTGTGTGTGGTGTGTGTGTGGTGTGTGTGTGGTGTGTGTGTGTGTGTGTGGTGTGTGTGTGGTGTGTGTGTGGTGTGTGTGTGGTGTGTGTGTGGTGTGTGTGTGGTGTGTGTGTGGTGTGTGTGTGGTGTGTGTGTGGTGTGTGTGTGGTGTGTGTGGTGTGTGTGTGGTGTGTGTGTGGTGTGTGTGTGGTGTGTGTGTGGTGTGTGTGTGGTGTGTGTGTGGTGTGTGTGTGGTGTGTGTGTGGTGTGTGTGTGGTGTGTGTGTGGTGTGTGTGTGGTGTGTGTGTGGTGTGTGTGTGGTGTGTGTGTGGTGTGTGTGTGTGTGTGTGGTGTGTGTGGTGTGTGTGTGGTGTGTGTGTGGTGTGTGTGTGGTGTGTGTGTGGTGTGTGTGTGGTGTGTGTGTGGTGTGTGTGTGGTGTGTGTGTGGTGTGTGTGTGGTGTGTGTGTGTGGTGTGTGTGTGGTGTGTGTGTGGTGTGTGTGTGGTGTGTGTGTGGTGTGTGTGTGGTGTGTGTGTGTGGTGTGTGTGTGGTGTGTGTGTGGTGTGTGTGTGGTGTGTGTGTGGTGTGTGTGTGGTGTGTGTGTGGTGTGTGTGGTGTGTGTGTGGTGTGTGTGTGGTGTGTGTGTGGTGTGTGTGTGGTGTGTGTGTGGTGTGTGTGTGGTGTGTGTGTGGTGTGTGTGTGTGTGTGGTGTGTGTGTGGTGTGTGTGTGGTGTGTGTGTGGTGTGTGTGTGGTGTGTGTGTGGTGTGTGTGTGGTGTGTGTGTGGTGTGTGTGTGGTGTGTGTGTGGTGTGTGTGTGGTGTGTGTGTGGTGTGTGTGTGGTGTGTGTGTGGTGTGTGTGTGGTGTGTGTGTGGTGTGTGTGTGGTGTGTGTGTGGTGTGTGTGTGGTGTGTGTGTGGTGTGTGTGTGGTGTGTGTGTGGTGTGTGTGTGGTGTGTGTGTGGTGTGTGTGTGGTGTGTGTGTGGTGTGTGTGGTGTGTGTGTGGTGTGTGTGTGGTGTGTGTGTGGTGTGTGTGTGGTGTGTGTGTGGTGTGTGTGTGGTGTGTGTGTGGTGTGTGTGTGGTGTGTGTGTGGTGTGTGTGTGGTGTGTGTGTGGTGTGTGTGTGGTGTGTGTGTGGTGTGTGTGTGGTGTGTGTGTGGTGTGTGTGTGGTGTGTGTGTGTGGTGTGTGTGTGGTGTGTGTGTGGTGTGTGTGTGGTGTGTGTGTGGTGTGTGTGTGGTGTGTGTGGTGTGTGTGTGGTGTGTGTGTGGTGTGTGTGTGGTGTGTGTGTGGTGTGTGTGTGGTGTGTGTGTGGTGTGTGTGTGTGTGTGTGGTGTGTGTGTGGTGTGTGTGTGGTGTGTGTGTGGTGTGTGTGTGGTGTGTGTGTGGTGTGTGTGTGGTGTGTGTGTGGTGTGTGTGTGGTGTGTGTGGTGTGTGTGTGGTGTGTGTGTGGTGTGTGTGTGGTGTGTGTGTGGTGTGTGTGTGGTGTGTGTGTGGTGTGTGTGTGGTGTGTGTGTGGTGTGTGTGTGGTGTGTGTGTGGTGTGTGTGTGGTGTGTGTGTGGTGTGTGTGTGGTGTGTGTGGTGGTGTGTGTGGTGTGTGTGTGGTGTGTGTGTGGTGTGTGTGTGGTGTGTGTGTGGTGTGTGTGTGGTGTGTGTGTGGTGTGTGTGTGTGGTGTGTGTGTGGTGTGTGTGTGGTGTGTGTGTGGTGTGTGTGTGGTGTGTGTGTGGTGTGTGTGTGGTGTGTGTGTGGTGTGTGTGTGGTGTGTGTGTGGTGTGTGTGTGGTGTGTGTGGTGTGTGTGTGGTGTGTGTGTGGTGTGTGTGTGGTGTGTGTGTGGTGTGTGTGTGGTGTGTGTGTGGTGTGTGTGTGGTGTGTGTGTGGTGTGTGTGTGGTGTGTGTGTGGTGTGTGTGGTGTGGGTGGTGTGTGTGGTGTGTGTGTGTGTGTGTGTGTGTGTGTGTGTGTGTGTGTGTGGTGTGTGTGTGTTACGAAATTCGTAGAGCGTGTTCCAGCCATCGTCTCGAGCGCAAATTTTACACAGCGGAAGCTACCACAGTGTAAGTCTACATGCGAAATTAGGAGCGGATGCATTGAATAGATCCCCTATAAACTGCGAATCAGATGGATCCACTTGGTTTCTGGCCCGCAAATTAGGGTCCGTATTTCCACTTTTTGCACAGTCGTGGGTGTGTTTGGCAAGTAAATGTTCAAGCCATGGACTTAGGCCCAAAAAAGTAATCAAAAGTACTTGACTACTTTACAAAAACGGCGAAAAAAAGTGTGGGTTGCGTAAATGTTCAATTTGCCGTGGTTTTGAATGAGCATTTGACAAGTTTTTTGCTCAAAGATGTAGCTCACGGTTTCTATCGCCTTTATGGCGACTACCAAGCCATAACAAATTCAAAAGCCTATTCAGATTTGCGTGTGTCTTCCTGCGAAAAGTTTCATCCACGCGAAATCACCGATCTCACGTGAAAAAACTTTTAAAATGAGTGGTTGTTTACATTTTTTTTCGTGACAGTCGCCATTGCGGTAAGTTTCAATGCCATCATTATGCGATAATGAGTAGGGCTTCAGAGAGTAGAACAAGTGCGAGCCTGTGAAGCAGAGGGACGCACTGGTACATATATGCCTGAGCAACCGACATTGCACATCTATTCTGCTTCAGAAATCATAGCAAAAACATTTGAGATTCTGTCACCATTTGTTACTATTAAACAAGAATAGGAAAAGATTGATGTGCGAGAACAGTAAATGGTAACACAGAGGGTGAAGTGACATGAGAAGCATTCCATATTATATAGTTCGCATGTGCTGTTTTCGATGATTAATGGTATGGAATGTTGACCATTCTATCATGCAGAGAGGAAGCGCTTGATGAGACGGTATAATTCTATATGAGATTCGCATTTGCAAAAAAAATACAAAACATCTCACAAAAAAGAAGCTATGTGAGCGATTCACCCATCGCTGGTGCAGAATTGAGGACAGACTCGTTGACTTTCAGCGAAGTCGTAGCTATCCCTGCTGAGAGGAGGCCCGTCCAAAAATGGCCCGCGATTCGTCGCAGCGTCCATAACAGACGCGGCGGGACACAGTTATAAAACGCGTGCGCTGCGAACTCGGGACATATGCATGTCTGAGTTGGAAATAGCGACGCGACTGGAATTGCTAGAGTCTGCTCTAAAGGCCGGGCGTACTTAAAGCGATTTCATCGTCGCGACTTCTAGTCCTCGTGATTTGCTGAAAGTAGCGACGAAATCACGACGACTAAATCGCTAGCTGCATGTTCATACTTCTGCAGCGATTCGTGCGTTTACAGATTTAACATATACAGTACGCGTTTGGCTCAGATCGCTGTTTTTTTCTTCGACAGTTGCGAATCATGACGTATCTAGCTTGCTAGCTATACAATTATCCAAAAATCCGTGCGACGAGTATCAGAAAAAAAATCTTACGCTAAGGTCTGCCCTCTAGTATCTTATATAAGGAATCTTGAAAAACCAAACTGATCTAATTTCAATATGACTCCCATTCGTGTTCAAATGAATTTTTTGTCGTTCTGTTACGGTGGAAGCTTTTTTCAAAGTAATTGCGAGATTCTATGAACCACATAAAAAATCCAGCTTAAGATTTTTCGGCTATTCCAGAGTCCAGGCCGCAAAATTTTGAAGTCAAGTATTTTCTCAAATTCGGTCCAGGGGGTTGTTCGACCCAATGATGCTGAAAATCGTGCTATTGTGATACGGTTGCGACTTTATACATGTACGGTAAGGGGTCGAAAATTTAGAACTGCTCAAACTCTGAAGGGTTTTTATCTTACGTGCTTACAAGAATATTGCGCTCACTTTGCATGATAAAGCCCTTTCGTCAGTTTTTGGGGTCTAATTTGGCCTAAAAAGAGAAAAAATGTCCACTTATTTGCTGCAACTCATCATAACTCCACAATAAAGCGTTACTGAGGCGATAGCCTGATATTCGTAATCAACGCCCAAAGACCCTTTTAGAACAAGTGCAAATTCATCGTTTTGGCCCCATACGGTGCACCTACCCTAACTCCATAAAAAGGCCTTACCATGGGAGAAATCATGCTATTCGTGATCCGCATGTCAGAAAACCCTAAAACCTATTGTAACCAAATCCGTGATTTTGACCCCTACCGTAAACCCCTATCGTATACCACCGTGATCAGAATGACGTTTCTGTGCAAAAAGTATGATATTCGTAATCAGCGGACTAACCTTTATAGATCTGGTTTGAGCGCATTTCGCGAATTTGAAGGTTTAGTGCCCGGTACGGGATAGAAATTGGGTACGAAAGTATCGTCACCGAGAGACAACGAACTTCGGCAAAATCAGATTAGTTTTGAGATCGTAGATAAGAAAACAGCACCAAAATCTAAGATACGATTATAAAAACTTTTAGAAAAGAAGGCCAATCTCAGCTCGTTTGAAGTGAGCGACGCGATATCGCTGAGATTCGGCCAAATCGCTACGATTCCGACAAGGGAAGTATGCCTTAGGAAAAAATGTTCAGCGATTAGTCGCGCTGGAAAACTATCATAATCGATATGCAAGATGATCGAGATGCAATGATGTTGTAAAAGTTGTCTTGTCAGGAGAATCGCTAGGCGATGTAATCGCGTGATGTATGCCCGGCCCTTTAGGCCTGATGGAACCTTCTCACCACGAATGATGAGAATCCCATCACTCATCTCTCGCGCGTCCTTCTTTCTGGAATTGGCTGTCTGCAGAGCGATGACGTCATACTTTATGTTCTTCGCAGCGTCGAGAAGAGCGTGGAGGTCGACGTTTGTGAAGGTTGTCCTGGCGTTATAGGTGCAGAGCATGAGGCAATCTCCATGGCGTGTCGTCCGGGCGGACTTGTCGTTTTTGTCTAATCCAAAAAGCGCACTGAGCACCCTGACATCGTTCTGGGAGACAGTACTGCTGCACCGCTAGCCTTAGCAGCCTGATTACTGCGCGACTTTGATTGGTCGGCACTGCCGCGCTCGGCTTACGTTAGAGACGCAAGCCTCTGGAGAAAATTGGACGAGTTACGCAAGTCTCCTAGAGAGAAGAACCAAAAAAGATCCTGAGTTTCAAATGAAAATTGAAAATGTTAGCTTAGATAGGTTTTTTAGGTGCACGTGCAGAAATTGTGGTTTCGCGAACTGGAAGGAGGGGTAATATTAAAATTGAAAATAAAAAAACTCAACCTCTCAACTGTCTCTATTACTGTCCAAAATGTCACACGCCTGCTTTGGAATCGAAATAGAAAACTCTGCTAGAGTACAAGAAGAGCGAGTAACTAGCGCCGCCCTGGGGCAGAGCAGTTAACGCTACAACGCAACCGTGCAGAAAGGCATACTGCCCACCATTCTTGTTACCGCCCTGCGCTGTAGAAGCAATCCAATATGCAGGATTTTTTTTATCATTTTTGCTGATATAGTGAAAAGATTTTTCCTTACAAGAGCAGACTTACTAGGCCGTGCCCTTGATTTCCACGTCGCATCGCTAACCCCGTGTGTGAGGGGACCGCACAGCAGAAAGCCAGACGGCGAGGAAAGTGGCTTAAAGTTACTCATGGAAGGCAAGTGCTTAGATTGTTGGCATTCAGGTACTTCGTGAAAATAAGTTACACACATTTTCAACGTGCGCGGGCTGATATGTGATGATGCGGGTAAAATAATACTCCTTACGGCAACTTCACTTAATCTTCTGTGCAGCATAGGTTTTTAACGATGACACACTTAATTGCCTGACGTTTCGGTTACATGTCTTCAGAGGCCTGGGAAGGTGTCAGTCACATTGATATCACTCTACTTGCTGTCAAGCCCTCCTCCCATCTGCGCACTCGATACCTCTTCAGCAAATATTTTTTGCTTGGAGACTGCTCGGGAAAGTGTTAAACGTAAAAATTTACGCACCTGAAAGGTAAATGCTGAATAGATAAGTCCTACATCTTCCATTCCATGCCTAATACGGTAATGTGATTGAACGTAAACATGTACGGCACAGAAGATTAAGTGAAGTTATACTAGAATATCCAGGTTGCAACAAAAGAGGACTTTTGACATAACTCCTTAGGGCAGTTAGCTACTATTAGGTTGTCCGGAAATTAATGCCCGTTTTGAATTTCAACAGCAATAAGTCATACACTTCTTATTTCTGAATGGGTTGCAAAGTACCATTCGATAGAGCAAAGCAAGCCCTACAAGAAGGCCATCTTGCTTTTGCAACAGCTCCCATCCGCCTCGAGTTTTGAGCCAGAAACTTAAAAGACTCAGCAGCCCGAAAAATCAAAAAAATCGTAACTCAGTTTAAAAAAATCCCACAAAAATTCTTACTTGCTCACGTAAACACAATCCACATAAAACATCTATATATGCCTTTGCCGTATTTTTTCCTCTGTTAGAAATCAAGAAATCGGAAATTTTCGTGCATTTGCCAAAGTGATGCTGTGCCGTCCCCACATAGGTAGTTGTGTACCACAAGCCTGTAGAAGTACAGACTTAAATTTTCAGCTCTCTATAAGCTTTAGTTCTCGAGAAATTTGAATTTTAGCTTGGGCCACCTAGCTAGGAAAAGCTTTATTTGGTATTTTTTCGAGAACTAAAGCTTGTAGAGAGCTGAAAATTTAAGTCTGTACTTCTACAGGCTTGTGTACACAACTACCTATGTGGGGACGGCACAGCATCACTTTGGCAAATGCACGAAAATTTCCGATTTCTTGATTTCTAACAGAGGAAAAAATACGGCAAAGGCATATATAGATGTTTTATGTGGATTGTGTTTACGTGAGCAAGTAAGAATTTTTGTGGGATTTTTTTAAACTGAGTTACGATTTTTTTCGATTTTTCGGGCTGCTGAGTCTTTTTAGTTTTTGGCTCAAAACTCGAGACGGATGAGAGCTGTTGCAAAAGCAAGATGGCCTTTTTGTAGAGCTTGCTTTGCTCTATCAAATGGTACTTTGCAACCCATTCAGAAGTGAGAAGTGTATGACTTATTGCTGTTGAAATTCAAAACGGGCATTAATTTCCGGACAACCTAATACATATTATTCGTAATAGTGCATGAGTTCTTGCATTTGATTGTCCTTCTCTCCGATTTTTATTCTTTGTCATTTTAGTGGCAACGTTCTCGGTTTGATTTGCTATTTACCTTCTTGAAACCTTACGAACATCGTGTGCCGTTTGTCAATTGATCGGCTATTTGGCCCTCGCTCACGAGTCTCAGACGATTCGGCAGTAATACTGATAGTACAGCAAGTCCAGTAACGCACACTCAAAACTTAGTCGCTTTTCACAATTTCGCTGTGGTAGTCGAGTTGTGCATGTGTGAGCCTTACACTCCCGAAATTAGAGTGTTCGAAGTATACTAATGAGGTATTGAGCGACTGGAAATTTTTTCAGGTGTGTATTCATAGTGTATGCAGTTTTGGTTGGCTGTTCTTTGGCAACTCAAGTGCGCATTGATTGTTTCCCAGAGTTAGGCGCTAATCAAGGCAAATGTGAAGAGAGAGGCTGTACATGGTTAAATGCAGAGCAGGTATGGAAATTAATTAGCAAGAATTTGTGCGATGTGCGGTAACTACAGAACTGTAAGTCACCCTTCAACCTACGAATGAGCTCGCTTATAAATGCCCTCCAACGCCGCTCTAACTTTGAATATTTGTTTACAAAAGGAATTTGACCTGATAAAGTGGAATGATCCCAATTTCATACACTTGTGTACACTTCAGGATAACAGAAATGAACCATGGTGTTTTTTCAAAGAAGGTTTAGGTTACACAAAAGCATCAACAAATGGTTCGGTAAGCGTAGAATACTTGCTAGGTGCATAAATTGCAAAATACTTTTCTTACAGGTGATTACTCTACAGAAAGATGAGGCTGTCAAAAATCCCTGGGCTACTGAGGAAAATCCAGATCTTCAGCAAATATTCTTTGCTTCGAGACTGCTTGGGAAAGTGTTAAACATAAAAATTAACGCACCTGAAAGGTAAATGCTAGATAGTAGATAAGTCCTACATTTTTCATTCCATGCCTAATACGGTAATCGGATAACTGATTTATTTTGCCTTTTTTCACTTTGAATAACAATAACCAAGGCGGGTACATGGTGCGCCAAAAATACCGGTGCGTATTCCCATGGGTGCAAAACTATAAGATGGACATAACGATGGATTAAGCATGTACTTGTCTTCACCAACCATTATCATCGTAATGCAGTAGTCAAATCAAAATTTGGGTCTTTATCTTTCGAGAAAATCTCAAATCCTCTCCAGCTGAAGGCACTCCGTACGCAGGTACAACTTAGAGAATCTATAGAATATCTTTCTTGTAAACCTATTCTCTTGTTTGAAGTTGCGCTGTGATAGGGTAAAACTTTGCCTCCAAAATTGTTGAGTACGGAAACTTGAAAGCAAGTTCGAAGAGGATTTTCAGCTTTTTCAACAACATGCTTGAGAGGAAGATGCCGAAAAGGGGAATTTCTTCCTCCTGGGTGCGCCCGGGAATCAAAAAATATCTTCTAAATAAACTTCAAAATTTTTTGTTTGCATATCCGAAGTCTCAGAATCGATTTTTAGTACAAGGTTGCTCGATGCTCGTACGCAAATACTTTCCGCAAATACATCATAGAATTTCGTAAGGGAACAGTTTTCCGCAATTGCAACTAGTATATGATAGTGCGGAATTTGCTCTACAAGCTCAGTTCTTGATCTAGATAGGCTCTGATTTCATTCAGTTGCAAAGCAAAAATACAAAGGCTTAGAAATTCCATTTTTTTACAGAACTCTTAGTCTAATCCTTTTCATTCTCACATTCTTGAGAAGAGGTCATTTCAAATTATGTAAAGTGTCATCTGTAGAGTTTGATTAGGGCACATCCTATGACACAAATTTGAGTCTATGTTTTCCAGTGTATTGTTTATGACGCTGTGCAAATTGGCGCCGGTAATTTTGGCGCACCCTTCAGATCCCTGCTCGCATGTATGACTGTCATCCTCGCAGTGCTTTCCTGCTTGATCAAGCAATATAGTGTGAAGCTTCGAGAGAATTAGAACACCTTTCTGGGACATCTTCTACATCTTAACATAACTATTCAAAGAAAATTACCCCTTTTTTGTTTCATGAGTTTTATTGGCTCTCGGAAAAATCCCACCAACGCAGTCAAAAATCACGCTAGAGACAAGAGCATTTCAAAAATGCGAAAAGCATTCCAGAGTTTCTCTCAGCTTCCTCTAAGTAAGAGTAACAATTATCTATCCTGAAGCATAACAATCATCCATCGTTTTGAAGACGTGAAGCAATTTATGCAGTCTTTTCTAGATACGATCCGCCGACAGATATGTTTCCCAACCTACTGAAACCATGGAAAGAGAATTCTGGTCCAATTCCGGAAAATGCTTTTTCAGTGAGTCTACCACGTTTTAGGTTGCGTTCCATGCGGCTTGCTTCTTCGCAAATGATTGGACAAGATCTATATGTGAATGCTTCTTCATGGATTTTCTCAATATATTTGATGGTAAAAAAGCGTTCTAGAGATAGAAACCTGAGAATCCGTTGCTATATGGAGCAGTGGTTGTAAACTCATCAAATTTCACGATCACGCTCATTATGGTTATTGCCTTGCTCAGAGAGCCATTGAATATTTTGAAAAAATGGCTGCCGCATTAAAAGATATTGCAATAAGGAATTTGCAACATAGAGATAAGGCACAGACTTTAGCTCAAATTCTTCGCAGAGTGGTGCCGTTTTTGCCAATTCAATTTTACATGCACGAGAAATACAGGGAGGACACGAGACTGATGACAGCCCATCAAAATTATGGATTTTATTGATTTTATTGATTTTTCGCATTGTTCTCCTAGAAAGCTCAAACCTTACATATTGGTTGATGCAAAAGTTCATTCCGCCCATTTTCAAAAATTCATAACTTCCGATGTTTTCAACCAATTTGGATGCATTTATTTTTGTATGAAAGAGTAACTCATGCTCTTCATTACGACATCTTAGCTGCTTGCTAGTGATCATTTGTTGCATAGATAGGAGCGATAGAAGAAAATTGGTCAAAATTTGAATTTTCTGTGTAGGGTCATAAAAAATCGGAAACTTGCAACAAAAATCGGAGCAGTCAGTATTGTAGCTTCTTTCACCAGCTCTTTCTAATGGTGCAAAGTTTGAGTTGATTGAGCGTCTCTATCAAAAGTTATGATTTTCAAGCAAGCAATACAAAAGGGCAATTTTGATTTATTTTGGCATTTTTCAGGAAAATTATAACTTTTCGTAGAGACGCTCAATCGGCGCAAACTTTGCACTGTTGGAAAGAGCTTGTGAAAGAAGCTACAATACTGACTGCTCCGATTTTTGTTGCAAGTTTTTGATTTTTTATGACCCTACACAGAAAATTCAAATTTTGACCAATTTTCTTCTATCGCTCCTATCTATGCAACAAATGATCACTAGCAAGCAGCTAAGATGTCATAATGAAGAGCATGAGTTACTCTTTCATACAAAAATAAATGCATCCAAATTGGTTGAAAACATCGGAAGTTATGAATTTTTGAAAATGGGCGGAAAGAACTTTTGCATCAACCTAATATATAGGTTTTTTAGCGTGTTGATTACGAAAATGATAGTTTCAAGTTCTAATACCGCCTTCTTACATCAGTTTCTTGATTCTTACGAAAATCTACCGTACTGCTGCCGTAGTCTCACTGTGGAAAAGTAGTGAACAAAGTGGACACTATAATCGTGATCAGCACTGAAATAGCCCCAAAACACAATTCTCTATGAAAATCCATGATGTTGAGTTTGTACAGAATGACTACCGTAACCGTATCCCATCAAAAACTGAAATAATCATATTTTGATAGTCAGCGCCTTCGATAACCCTTGTGGGAGAATTCTTGTAGACATGTTTTGAATTTCTTCCGAAAAGACTACCATTTCGGGCAATACGACCCACGGGTGGGTCGTAACTTTAACAAAGCAAAAAAGGCTCTGGTCCGAGACGGCTGTAATTGAAAAATCGGCCTTGTCGTGAATGTGTTAAATAAACGTCACAGTGAGGCAAAGATTTCCAAGAGATCTTGGCAACATTCAATGCACCATTTCATTCTTTTTCCAATGGTCACGAAATCATTGCAACACACTCAATGAGCTCTTGGAAATGCTCTTGAAAAACCGCCAAAATCTGAGACCTATATGTTTTGAGATGATCAATCACCATTTTGCTAGATTTCCATATCTACTTTCTAAGGGAGTCCAAGTAAAGGGTGGATAGAACAAACCCTACAGGAAACAGTACAACCTTTTCCTCCTTTACATAGCTCGCCATAATTTTTTGACAAAATTTATTGAGACCACTGTATTTTAACAGACCTATCACAGACGCGAACGCATCAAACACTAACAAATCTTCGGAATTTGAAACCTTCATTGGATCATGAATTTATATCAATACCACAATGCAAAAGAGCGTTTGCGGATTTGAAATATCAAATCTTTAATTTTCGAGCACATTTCTGGGGCTCATTGTTCGCGTTTCAAAGCATGGATTATGATGATCTTACCTTCAAGATCTTTAGTAATCGGAAACAAAATTCTCGTCCGAAAGAGGAGAAAAGGTACATTAAGTACATTCGCAGGTCGCGCTTTATGAGGTTTAGGTTGAACAAATACGAATTTTTATGACTTCAAATAAAAGTCTATCAAAAACTCATGGCGGGATCTGGAATGGGGAAGGGACGCAGGAGTTTCTAGCACCTCCATTCGCACCAGCATTCACACTCCAGAAGGCTCCTCGCACCTTCGCGCAACGGAGGTCAAACCCCGCCCCGCTCCACTCCTTCACTGGTCTCATTCGAAGGCTGCGGGCTAAGGGAATAGCTTAGGCATGCGACGAAAATTCATGAAAAATTGTCATCTTGCGAGGCAAATCTCCTAGTTATTGCATTTCATAAGCAAAAACACTTTGAGTCTCCCCCCCCCCCCCCCAACCAGATAAGCAATGAGTATTATTGGTTCGAAACTGTGTTTTGTGAAGAGAATGCGTTGATAAGTTGATTTCCACTGCAAATGATTTTTCACAGTTTTTGTTTTTGCATTACCATAGATTAAAGCTCGCCGCTTTGTCGGAATCTTTGCTCCCGACAAAGCGGCGCCCACAAGTAGACTTCGTAACTTCTCATCTGTCATCTTCCATCCGTCATCATTCATCCATTTAGCAGAACACATTGGGATTATTCTCCAAGCCTGCACAACTCAGAATAAGATTAGCTAGTGGGCGGAGCAAGTGGGCGGAGCCGTCTGAAAGGTGCGAAGGCCCCTTGGAGGTGCTAACTACCCCTGTAAGGAAAGGCGGCGAGGCTTTGGGAACTCCTGGGCCGCCGCCCTGGAATGGTTCTAAACATTTCTTCATATCCTGTAGCTTGTCCCCTATCCATCCTTCCCTTGAGCTTCTTTTGAGAAAAGGCATGATTTCGAAATTAGCGAAACTTGACTATGGCAAAAAGGATGAGTGCCAATTTGATTTGATGATCTTCTGAGAGCCTATTGATTGTGCTGCAATGAATGTGTTACTATTAGGAAGGGAATGCAATGCTGCACCAAATGCTGCCAATGTTACTTAAAAATCTTTGTTCCACGAAACTGAGGTTCCTTTCAAAAGCGACATCACTCTCACAAGGACCTATCACCTCAAATACCTCATATGGCCGGTTGAAATGTGCAAGCTACGAATCAGATTGTATCGAATAATTTGCTGGATTATTCGGTTTGCTATAAGCAGTTTGTCCATAGCGTTCCTCGCAAGAGACTACCAGAAATTTGTCCATGCATTTGCAAGGAAGATTAAATCACATTGCTTTAGTTTATGGAGTTTTGCAGCTAACAACCAAAGGAGAGGGAGGGTTCTCCTTTACTGTGGCACGAGCATCTACGAATACAATTCTTTTTGATAGCTCTATCGGTATGTAGCGTTTTGGTCAAATGACATTGTACCAATTTCCTTCATACTCCTCGTTCATACTTTTCACTTATTTCATGCTCGTTACAGGTGCACTTATATTTTCCGACAAATTCCTCCAAATTGCTACATCGCTTCCTTCGGAAAACATGTTTGGATGGGGAGAAAATGTTCATCTTAAACTCAAAGTGAGCATGATGAAAAAGTCCTCTTTTTTATTTCAAATAAGTTTTCAGCATGATTTCACAAAGTGGACTACGTGGGCTATGTTTGCTAGGGACGAACCTACAAACGCGCGCCATGTAGGAACGAGAAATGTTTATGGTAGGTACAAACAATTTTTTTGAGTTGATAGCTACTGACAGGGTGGCGGACTTTATGAACGATAGCGCGCGCTTAGGCAGGCGTGTGTCAATAAGGTGCGCACCGTTAGCCCCGCCTATCGCAAGATGGACGAGTTTTTTGCAGTACAGCCCTAGCTGGTTCATGGCCATGTTCCCTAGGCAAGTGAAAGCAACTTCTGATAATGAGTTATAAGCTTGTTGCAAGCTGGGGTGAAGCTTGACTATTTACACAATTTTGTTTTGCTTTCTTGTTTCTTTTTTGCCAGTCATGAACAGCTAATGTGTTGATCGCGAATTCAAGACATTTGCTGATTTACCTATGAATGACCGAGTGACTCGTGGATATCCAACTTTGATGTGTGAAATCAATCTAGAACACCTAAGGCATGATTGTCTGAGTGACCTCACATCTTACGACTAGTTCACACGCAATTTCGGTTGAGTTTCAATTTATACTGAGGGTAACGTTTTTGAAAGCAAACGAAAGAATTTTGTTATCTAAGGCAGATTCGAAAAAATATAAGTGCACTGTGATTTTCCTTTTTCTGTAATCTGAAAAAGTTTGTGTGATCTATGTGACCTCATATTTGCAAAACGAGTGATATCTGATTGGGCGAAACCTTACCAGAGGTAATGATGTACACAATTTATCGAAATTAGTTTGCTTAAAACAAATTTTGCCTATAATGCTTGTTTTGAATTCTCGTCGCAATGAAATCTGGTTTTAGCTACGATTAGGGTTTCAAAACTTACTTTTTGGATAAAAAAGATAATCGTTTTGGTCATTTCAGCAATGACAATAATATTTCTCATAAGCTGACTTTTTTTTTTGAACTAAACTTGTGGGTGCACAATAACGAATATTCAATGTAGTAACAGATGTGAATAAAGAAAAACACTTTTCCAAGCATGAAATAATTACCTCATACTTACAATAAACAATCAATTTGGACAAATTCACCAGGAACAAATAATTGCAATACATTAGAAAGAGCTTGCGAACTAATTTTATAATGAAAAATGATCTGAAAACTGATTTTCAATTTAACTGAAATTTTGAAATCTACTGTTATTCAAATTGCAACCAACTGAAGAAGCAAGAACGAAATATTAGAGAGTTTTCCAATGAGTGCAACGCATTCCTAGGCTAATTAACAAGGGGCGGAGCGATCAACGCACCGGTACGGTACCCAGCTGGCGGCTGGCACATGCTATCGTTCATAAAGTCATACACCCCTACTGACACATAACTATGTGTTGTATCAGAAAACTTCATTCCGATCGGTAGAAACCGATCAGAACTCAACACACCAAGTCATGGCCATACTTCGCGCAATTTCAGTCGCTACGTGATCTGGCAATTTGCCAGATGTCTTCAAATCCAATAGACAGACAGCAAATCCATAGTCTGTACAACTTTCCAGATTGACAAAATGCCCCATCTTCTACACATTTAGAATGCGCGCACGATGAGTTATGAACAATTGGAATATTGCCAAACGCGTCGCGACTGTAATCGCTTGAAATGTGGTCAAGGCCTAACATCCGTTTCCTTCTTCCGATTTTTGGGACTTTTTCTTAATTATTGTGCTTCGATCTACCAATGAACTGAAGAATATGAATTTATATAAAATCTTTAGCAGCAATATAAGCGGAATTCTGCTGACAGCATTAGGTAGTTCTAAGAACAACCTTTGTTACGATTGGATCGGAGGGTCGCGGTAAATGAATGTTCTAATTCGCTGAGTTTTCCTGAGGAAATCGAATTAAAATTGCTCTGAGATTAATATTCATTCTGATTCTTGAAGTTTACAATGCTTGGAATAGCTTTGAAGGCAATTCAAAATTACATAAATTAATAAAATCACTTGTTGGATGCTTGGAACTGGTTTATATAATCAGCAAACATCTTTGAAGGACGAATGTCTTGAAGTACCACATTAGCCCATTCGAAGCAATACGACCCATTGGTGGGCCGCACGTGTACTGCCATCTCGTTTTTCTAAACATTGCAAAGCGATAACGATTTCGGCACCGTTTAGGCGGGGCTATACATATAAGACTACCATCCGATACAGCCTATCGGTAAATGAAAACAAAGGAACGAAAAAGTGGGCACCGATGGGTCGTATGTCCGAAATTGCAGAAATTGGCAGAATGGTCCGGTCGTGTATGCTTCGAATGAATGAGTAAAACTGATAAGTTTTTGAATGAGCTAAAATGCGTCGATTGTATTTTCCAGACCGATCATCTCTATATACAGGGTATCCTAAAAGTATGTGTACACTGTTTTATCATTCTCCCTTCTCTAGAAATCTTTTGCCCGCTTTCAGGTACCATTTTGTAGGGCAGGCTTCAATTTAAATTCACAATATGGAGCGAAACAACTATCTTCGTTTACTACTGTAAGGTTACGGCGGGAACATCAAGAAGGGTTTTGAGCCATGAGGGCCCTATTTTCGTCATAGAAAGCAAACCAAACAATCTGAAAACTCTTACACTAGGCTAATTGAAGTCGCCAAGACCAAATATGAACTTTGCATTCGACCGCGATGCTTCCCGTATGACTTATCCCCCTTAAACCTAAGTAGCTACTTTTACGATACTCCCTAAAATTGCAATCACACCCTTTAGGAAGCTTTACAAGCTCCTAGAAAGTTGAGCAATGAAATCAGTGCGCTAAAAATCCCTGGTACACCACTTTTTAGAATTTTTGGAAACTTTTTTTTGAAACACGACTAAACACAATGACGCTGTAAGCCAAAAGCCCTTACCGTAATCCTACAGTAAAGAAGAGCGATCGGTGGTTCGCCGCATACTGTGAATCTAAGTTGAAGCCAGCTCTACAAAAAGGTACCTAAAGGTAAGCAAAAGACTTGTCAGGGAGAGAAAAAAATAACGATTAAACAGTGTATATATACAGGGTGTCCCAAAAAATGTATCGAACGTTTGATCGTTAATATCTCTCTTCCCAAGAAGTCTTTTGCCTTTTCAGGTACCGCTTTGTAGGGCTGGCTTCAACTTAGATTCGCAGTATAGAACGAATCACCCATCTCTCTTCATTACTGTAGGATTAGGTTAGAAACTTGCAACATATGGTGTCAATGTGGAAAAAGCTGCCGTTTCAAGATTTTTCAAAAAATTGTGGAAAATTGTGTAATAGGGTTTTTATGGGCGCTGAGTTCAATACTCAACTATTCACAAGATTACGAAGCTTTCTAAACGGTGTAACTGCACTTTTTAGGAACACTGAAAAAGTGGCCGCTACCTCTTACCTGGCATAACTCTTTAATGAAGCATCATAATAAGTTGGAAACTTTACTGTTATGACACAACTCTAATTAGCCTAGTGTAAAAGCTTTCAGGCTGTTTTGTTTCCTTTCTGAGGCAAAAATTGGCCTTTCATTGCTTCAAACCCTCTTTGAAGTTTCTACCGTAATCATACAGTAATGAAGAGAAATGAGTGATTCTTTCTATAATGCAAATCTAAGTTGAAGCCAGCTGTACAGATTGGTTCCTGAAACAAGGCAAAAGACTTTTTGGGAAGAGAGATATTAACGATCAAACGTTCGATACATTTTTTTGGGACACCCTGTATATATCATGACTTATAATAACGGGCTAAGGGTGTTTACGTGTGTGTGTGTGTGTGTGTGTGTGTGTGTGTGTGTATGTGTGTGTGTGTGTGTGTGTGTGTGTGTGTGTGTGTGTGTGTGTGTGTGTGTGTGTGTGTGTGTATGTGTGTGTGTGTGTGTGTGTGTGTATGTGTATGTGTGTGTGCGTGTGTGTATGTGTATGTGTGTGTGTGTGTGTGTGTGTGTGTGTGTGTGTGTGTGTATGTGTATGTGTATGTGTATGTGTGTGTGTGTGTGTGTATGTGTGTGTGTGTGTGTGTGTGTGTGTGTGTGTGTGTGTGTGTGTGTGTGTGTGTGTGTGTGTGTGTGTGTGTGTGTGTGTGTGTGTGTGTGTGTGTGTGTGTGTGTGTGTGTGTGTGTGTGTGTGTGTGTGTTACGAAATTCGTAGAGCAGACTCCAGCCAACGTCCTGAGCTCAAATTTTGCGTAGCGCATGCTACTGGCGCGAAAGTCCAACACGCAAAAAAGCAGATTCGTTGCGTAGATCGCTCAAATTGCGCGTCAAACGGATCCACTTTGCTTCTGGCCCGCAAAAGTAAATCCGTAATGCCACTTTTTGTAGAGTCGCGAATGCGTATGGCAAGTAAATTGCAAGCCATGAATAAAAGCCCAAAAAAAGTTATCAAAAGTCCACTCTTTACAAAAAAAGGCGCTTAAAAGAATTGATTGCATGAATGGTCAATTTTCCAAAGTTTTAGCAGAGCATTTGACAAGATTTTTGCACAGAAGTAGCTCATGGAGATTATTGTTTATATGGCGACTACCAGAACCATGAAAGACTCAAAAACCTATTCAAATTTGCGTTCGTTCTTCTGCAAAAAGTAACATTCACACGAAATCACCTATTTCACATGAAAAAGCTTTCAAAATGAGTAAAGGCTACTGCATGACGAAGGCGCAGAAGCATTATTATTTGAGTGGGCGCGAAAGCGGCGCGCGCGTATCTCCACCGTTGTAAACCTTGCGCCTCATGCGCTCTGCGGCTAAAAAAGCCGCGTTCGCGGCCCAACGATATTGCGCCTTCGTCATGCAGCAGTCTATATTTGTTTACAATTCATTCGCGATAGTCGGCATTGCGCAATGAGTTTCAGTGTCATTATTGCTTGAATGAGTAAGACATACAGATAGTAGGACCAGTGCGAGCCTCTGCGAAGCAGAGGTGAAGCACTGGTTATATATACAGGGTGTCCGTAAGGTATGTATACACTGTTTGATCGTCAATATCTTTCTTCCCAACAAGTATTTTGCCTTGCTTCAGCTACCGTTTTGTGGAGCTGTCTTCAACTTAGATTTACAGTATGGAGCGAATCACCGATCGCCCTTCACTACTTTAGGATTACGGTAGAAACTTGAAACATATGGTGTCAATGTGGAAAAAGCTGCCTCCTCTAAACTTTTCAAAAAAAAATGTGAAAAGTTGTGTAATAGGGTTTTTGTGGACGCTAAATTCAATATTCAACTGTTCACAAGATTAAGAAGCTTTCTAAACGGTGTAACCGCACTTTTTAGGAACATTGAAAAAATAAATGGCCGCTTCCTCTTTCCCGGTATAACTCTTCAATGAAGCATCATAATAAGTTGAGAACTTCACAATCAGAATCAACAAGTCTACTTAGCCCAGTGTAAAAACTTTCAGGCTGTTTTGTTTTCTTTCTGAGGAAAAATATGGCCTCTCATGGCTCAAAACCCTCTTTGAAGTTTCTACCGTAATCCTACAGTAATAAAGAGAGATGGGTGATCGTTCTATACTGCAAATCTAAGCTGAAGCCAGCTTTACAAAAGGGTACCTGAAGCAAGGCAAAAGACTTCTTGGGAAGAGAGATATTAACGATCAAACGTTCTAAACATTTTTTTGGGACACCCTGTATATTAGGTCATTCCGAAAGTTCTTTCGCACCAAACTCAAAAATTCATAACTTGTTGAATTCTTAACGAATCTGCAAGATCTAAATTTTGTATAAGAGAGGAACTCATGCTTTTTGCAAATGTACTTGAACGGTTCGTTAATATATACAAATGAAGGAGATAGAAGTTCAAAACCAAAATCACTCAAAATTTGAATTTTTCGTGTAGGGTCATAAAAAATCGGAAACTTGCGACAAAAATCGGAGCAGTCAGAATTGTAGGCTCTTTCACAAGTTCTTTCCAACAGTGCAAAGTTTGCGCCGATTGAGCGTCTCGGGAAAAGTTATGAATTCCCCGAAAAATGCCAAAATAAACCAAATTCGCCCTTTTGTATTTATTAGGTCGTTCCGAAAGTAATGTCGCTTTTTTCAAACGGGCACCACATTTGAAGGAACAAAGCTTCCTAAGAGATCTTGAAGCCATTCGATGCAGAATTTTGTTCTCTTTCTAATGGTTATGGAGCTGTTGCAATATGGTCAATGAGCTTCCAGAAAAGAGTCAAAATCTGCGACCTATGCTTTTTAAGATGGCCAAGTTTCACAATTTCTCTAAAATTTTATAACAAACCTCAGAAGGAGTCCAAGTAATGGATGGATGGAGCAAACCATACAGGAAACAGCACAACTTTTTTCTACTTTTCAGAGCTCGTCATAATTTTTGTACAGATTTTTTGATGAAACCACCGAATTTTAGCAGGCTCGTCTCAGACACAAGTGCATCAAACGCCAACAAGTCTTCGGATTTTAAAGCTTACAAAGATGGATTATGGTTTGGCAACAATTTTACAAACCAAACGAGCATTCATCGGTTCGGTTTAGCAACTTTCGAAAATTTCGGGTGCACCTTGAGGTGCCTTGGAAAAGTTCAATTGTGATGATTTTATCCCGGAAAACTTGATGAATTGGGAAAAAAAAACAATCGCTAGAAAGGGGAGAAAAAGCTGCATCGAATGACACCCGAGTCGCCTGCCGATTGTTGTTCTGTGAGGTTTGACTTGACTAAATATGGAGTTCGATGGCATTGAGAAATTGATTGTAGAAACTCTGAGAAGCAAGCTAAGGAAAAGAAAAAATTATTCTGTATTCTATAGTGTTTGCTCTATCTATCTGCCACTTGTACTTTCTCGGAGATTAGGTACAAAAATTTAGAAAAATAGCCGAACTTGACCATGGCAAAAAGCATGAGTCGCAGATTTTGGTAATTTTTCGAGAGCTCATTAAATGTTGATTTCACGAATAGTAGGGTTCATTCGAAAAAAGCGACATTACTTTCGGAACGACCTAATATTTATTTTATTTATATATTACATAAGCTCTAAGCGTTCCATAAAAAGACAAAAATACACAGTTACTCATACTCTAATACCACGATAATTCATCATGTAGTTTGGGTCTAAGCATTTGGACTAGATTATTGGAAGTGTGGTGAAAGCCTGTTTGTGACTGCTCTAAGACTGTAGTCAACAGAACTTAATTAGTGTGTTTCATGGAAATGGTACCCATGCCCCCATTTTTGTCAGCAAAACAATTTTGATTCAAACAAGCAAACGGTTTGATGGTTGATAAACTGTCTAATTTCACCAAACCAGTATGCTGAGGAGAGTACAGTGACTCAAATGGATAGCAGTAAGGATTGTAGAGATTTATGTGAGTAAGATCATATTAAGCTAGTGTAATCTATGGAGTGGTAATCATACCAACTCGTTTGCCAGCAGAAAATGCTCTTGCTAAAATAAGCAAAGCAGGGCTCGGTTGATGGAATAGTACTAAATAACCTTGCCCAGATGATTCCGGGGAGAGCCCAATGACTCCAGGAGAATATCAATGAATTTCACTCTTTTATGTATCAACTAGAGCAAGTCAACAAGCTGTAATGATAGAAAAGGGCAAATTGTTTAGACCTGAACTACCATAATGACAAAACATGGATTAGCAGAACATGTAAAAAGAAAATGCCACTAAGAAAAAACACAAGTAAAAGTCGTATTGGAAATTGAGTTTGTAGTTTAAAAACTCCGTGCACTCGAGTTGAGTGAAACGCATAAATAAAGGCAGGACGAGCAGTGATCATGAAGAAGTTAGGATGACCATATGATTGAACGACACATATCCACATAGATTATAGATGTCATAAGCGCGGTTCTATCTGAAGTATTCCATTTAGATTTATTTTTTTCAGTTTGAGTTTGAAAATTTTACTATCTTTAGAAGCCAAAATTTCACGAGGTAGTTTTTGAAGCATTTTTTGTGTACGACTAAAGAAATCATATCCAAGGAAAGAACGAAATTGTTTCCGCCCACCATTTGCTGAAATAGTACAAACGGAAAACCGGTAGTCCTTCCATGGCTGGGTCTAAACACCCAGTATTTGGAAGGTTTTAACCTTGTTTCACCCCTATAAATTCTGAAAGCAAGCATAAGATCATGAACAGTACGACGGTAGGACAGACTCTCCATTTTTAGTAATCTCAAGCGTTCTTCGTATGTGGGAAGAAAATGGGGATAAGCAGAACTAGGAAAACATCGAAAAAACAAAAGTCTAGTAAAGGCTTTCTGAACACTTTCCAAGCTTCGTTTATGCTTTCTAAGGAGGGGGCACCATACCTGGCTTGCATATTCTAGCACGGGGATTACTAGGGCTTTGTAAAGCTTTAACAATATTTTAATATCAGTTGTCTTTATGTTACGAAATAATGTATATGATTGAAAATGCCCGTGCTGTAACGGAAGTAATTTGTAAGTCAGGCTTCAATTTGTCATGAATGAGGACTCCCAAATCTTTGATAGATCTTTTAAGGGCCGAAGCTGTGCCATTGTGTTCATAAAGAACTTCCCGTTCTGAGCCAATGTGGAGCACGGAACTCTTAGCAACATTGACAGAGACGTCCCACTCAGCGCACCATCGAATCATGGCATCTATAGAACGCTGTAAGGCTCCTCTCACAACGCTGCGGTTCTCGTTATTGTAAGTAGCGAAAATTTTAATGTCGTCAGCGTACATTAGCACATGAATGTTAGGATGCGTTTTCAAGATTCTGGGTAGTTCGGCAGTGTAAATGACAAAACGAAGTGGTGAAAGTGCCCCTCCCTGAGGAAGCCCACTAAAACATGGAAAGTGACCAGAATGTGCCTTACCAACTCGGACAGTCATGTATCTGTAGCTTAAGTAAGGACTAAGCCAATCAAAAAGAGCTCCTCTGATGCCGTAATGCTCCAGCTTAAATAATAGTTTAGAATGACTTATACGGACAAACGCTTGGACAAATCGAAGTAGATAACATCGATTTCATGACCATTCTTGGTGGCCACAACTCAGTCATGCGTGCAGTCTATCAGTTGAGTAACGGTAGATGAACCACGCATAAAACCGTGTTGTTCTGGGGGTATTATTTTGAATCTTTCAAACCAGTCTAGCAATTTATCTCGTATGATCTTTTCTAATATCTTGCACGGTACAGAATTTATGCTAATGGGTCTAAAATCGGAGACAAATTTTGGATTACTTACTTTAGGGACAGCAGTGATAATGGCTACTTTCCAGATGTAAGGTATTTCTCCACAAAGAAAAGAGATATTGAAAATATGAGAGAGAGGGACCGATAGTTCTTTAGCACATCGTTTAAATATTATTTGTGGGAGTCCATCAAAAATCTCAAAAGTTGAGTGTTTGAGTTTTTTGAGCTGGCGTTCAACCGTATAGGGCACAATAGTGGGAGCTGGGCACACGCGCCGCAGAGGGGCGTCAAGAGTTGTAAAGTTGGAAGTAACTGTTGGAAATGTGCTTGCGAAGAATTCAGCTAATGCTTGCGCTTTGCATTCATCAGACAAATGTGTATTACCCATCATATCTTTGACAGCTCCAAAGCTTTTGGTAGAAGTCTTGGTTCGAATGTAACTAAAGAGATTCTTGGAGTGTTCAGACAAAGCCAAGCGTTTTTCACGGTTTGTCAGGAACTTCTTTAGGTGGAATGCAATATCTGAGCAAACTTTCATATAAAAAGCGCTATTGTATCGTTTCGCTTCGAAAAGTCTCGCTTTTTGCTGTAGAAGCGAGCGAATGTGGGAGGGGTATTTCAAATTGCCCACTTTCTGAACATCAAATGGAGTATATTTTGTTAAGATAGCGTACACGATGCAACAAAATATTTTGTATACTTCTGACGGTGAAGTATAAGAGTCAAAACATTCGTCCTAATTGATAGTACTAAGTTCGTCTTTCATTGCTCGAAAGTCTATCCTGGTAAAAATGGGGTATGGCAGGAGCTCACATTTTGGGCTGTTAAATGCGTAGTGAAATTCTATGACATTCTGATCGGATGTGGAAAAAGGAGGTCTATATAATAATTTTGACACATGCTGGGGATTAGCTAGCTAGAATTAAATCAAAAATGATATCATTTCGGGTTGCTTCAGTTACAAGTTGTTCCAAGGACAAGTTCTGAAAGAGTGCATAGAATTTCTTAATATATGCATAATTATAAATATGTGAATTCCGCGCCTAATAACATGTTATGGGAAGGTTGAAGTCACCCACGATTAGGATATTTGGAGCGCAGGAGGCAAGTGTAGAGAGCGAGCTCAAGAGTTCATCGTCGGAACTAGAGGTAGAACTGGGAGGCGATAAACACATATCATTCGTACTTTAGGAAGAAAAGGGTATTGATAGAGATCAATAGATATAATTTCACTGCAACAAGAAAAGTTGAGTTCGGTTTTTTCACATAGCAATATTGATTTAATTAGCACACAGACGCCAACGCCTTTTTTATGTGATCTGTCATGACGAAAAATAGTATAGGGTGAATCAGAAACAATTTCTGCGTCAGAAACTTTGGCAGATAATTAGTACCGGTCAACAGCCTTTCCAAGAAAACTCCGCCTGCTTCCCAAGTCTTTAGTGAATAAACTTCCCGAATTGCATTGTTTCTTGAGTACCGTTTCTCCTGATATTATATTCATAACAGAGACTTGGTCACGGTCTTAGTTGACCCAGTGCTGGGCAGGAATAAGACTTTTTTCACCAATGTTCCTCCTAACCGGCCCTTGGGACCCTCGCTCCTCCCCACTAAGTTGCCGCTTCCTCTTCACCACGGAATGGAAATGGGCTCTACCGCCAATGTTCACGCAAAGCTATAAAGAGTTATAGTTATAAAGAGCATGAGTTTCTATCTTATATATTATTCAGATTATTTATTCAAATTTTGTATTGCTTGCTCAAAATCACAACTTTTCATAGAGAAGCTTAATCGGCGCAAACTTTGCATTGTTTAAAAGAGCGGATAGAAGAACCTACAATATCGACTGCTCCGATTTTTGCTGCAAGTTTCCGATTTTTTATGAACCTACACGAAAAATTCAATTTTTGACTGATTCTGGTTTTGAGCTTCTATCTCCTTCATTTGTACACATTAACGAACCGTTCGGGGACATAAGCAAAGAGCATGAGTTTCTATCTTATATAAAACTAGCTGGCTTACCCGACTCCGCCGTATGTTCCGAATAGAAAATTCCATTTCTTAACCGATCCGGACCAAACTTGGCACACATACCCTTCGGGCCCCGGCGGGTGTCACAGTCCACTTTTCGTTATCGATCGATGTCGATTTTATCGTTTTTTTTTTTGCAAAATTTGAGCTACGGGGCTGGGAGTTGGCAGAGGGGTGTAATCGAGCATGCTGATTACGAATACAATATTAGTTTTCGAAACCGTGCATTACTTTTATCGATCGATACGAAAAGTAGCCTATGACACCCGTCGGGGCCCGAAGTGTATGTGTGCCAAGTTTGGTCCCGATCGGTTCAGAAATGGAATTTTCTATTCGGAACATACGTACACACAGACATACAGACATACATACATACATACAAACAGACATTCAGCTTTATATATAAGATTCAGACCTTGTAAATTTGTTGAGAATTCAACTAGTTATGAATTTTTGAATTTGGTGCGAAAGAATTTTCGGGACGACCTAATATAATATATATAATATATAATAATTAATATATGTTATGCCGTTGGGACATCCTGTATATATAGAAAGGACTCGAAGTTTGCGCAACTAGCGCCTGTACGTTCTTTCTGTGTAAACTGATTGGAAACTTTGTCCTCATGTAATTTCGGCCCAGTAGATTGTCAAAAGCTACTTTTGAATCGATTGCTGGGCCCTTCTTTCCATTTATCAATTTTCGCCCTCTTGGCAATGAAAATGAATTATTATCATTTACAAACAAAATTCCCCGCTTTTGCGTGAACATTGGCGGTAGAGCCCATTTCCATTCCGTGGTGAAGAGGAAGCGGCAACTTAGTGGGGAGGAGCGAGGGTCCCAAGGGCCGGTTAGGAGGAACACTGGTGAAAAAAGTCTTATTCCTGCCCAGCACTGGGTCAACTAAGACCGTGACCAAGTAGAGCCGAGACACCAGGTGTAAATAACTGTGAATGACTAAAGCTACAACTTCTGGGAAAATAATTCAAAAAATACGGTATTCAAGGTGTACATCCATTTTACATGGTGATTGAACCCGATGGTAACGCTCATGGAGTGTTAATCTTGAATAGCAATGCTCAAGTAGGTTAATTTGCCGCCGTATAAATCAATTTTAAAAAACACACTGCGGAGCTCAGAGAAACTTCTTGTGCAGGATATTACCACAGCGCCAGGACCAGCACTGATTTATCGCACAATAGGAGGGAACCTCAACCTCTTCTTCTTTCCCGGACCAACACCTGAGGAAGTAACCCAGCAATATCTTGAAATGATCGGCAAACCCTTCTTGCCTGCATACTGGGCGTTCGGATTCCAAGTAAGGAAGAACAGCTTTTGTTATGAAAAATATGGCGATGACTTTTTACGTATTTTTTCAGATTAGCCGTTGGGGCTACCATACTTTTGAGAATCTGAAGAAGGTAATTGAGAGAAATATTGAAGCTGGTGTACCTCTAGATGTAGTAGTATGTGATATTGACTACATGGATGAAAATAGGGATTTCACTGTTGGCAAAGTATGGTCTTCTTGAAAGATGGATATGATTTACTTTGATATAACGCTTTGCAGAAATTTGAAGGACTTCCAGAATACATAAGTTCTTTGCGCAGCAGAGAAATGCGAAGTGTGTTTATGTTTGACCCTGCCGTTCCTGTGGATTACGAGCCTTTTAATAGATCGCTCAAAGCGGTTAATTTTTCAAGAATTTTATCCATCATCAGCAATTTGCTTGTTTTATAGGGTGCACGATTTGTAGAATGGGAACGAAAGGATCAAGTCATGACATCAGTTCAAGTAAGTAAATTTGACCGCAGAACCGAGATGAATGAAGTGTTAGGACCTTTACCCATTGGCAAAAGACACAAAAATAATGCTTGGAGTAGTATGGCCAAACGTCCATGTAGCCTTTCCTGACTTTTTGGATCCACACAATAACACAATGGCTTGGTGGATCGATGAGTTTATAAAGTTCCATGATAAGGTGAGTAGATAACCAGCTTTCCTCGCTGCAAAAAACAGCCTAGAAGCATATATTTACGTCTCTAAGTTTCAACAATTCGCGTTTCTTAAAGGTTCGTGTAAAGGCCGGGCATACTTCACGCGACTTCAGTCGTGACGCGATTTGGCAATATTCCAACTTTCCATAACTCACTGCAGGCACATTTCAAATGTACAGAAGATAGGCCATTTTATCAACTATGTAAGTTATACACACTATGCATGTGCAGTTTGCTAGTGTTGGACCTGAAAACTTCTGGCTTGCCAAATCGTCGCAACTGAAATCGCGTGAAGTATGTCTGGCCCTTAAACCGAAAAAACTTATCGACGAGTTTGTTGCGATACTGTTGACTTGAGCTGATGCAAAATTAATCTTGTTCTTCATGCACCTGAGGCAGAGTAAAGGAGAAGTTGTATAAGCCAATTTTACACAAAAAACGAGATTCTACAGGATGGCACTGGAAAATTTGCGTAAAGAACGGTCCGAGTGAAATTTGAAGTCAAATAAAAAAAAAGGAAACTCAAATACCCACAAGAGAAGGATACTATGTCGAAGTGGCGTATCCATACAACATGTACATCATCTATAGAGTATGGAACTTTGATTATAAAACTGCTTTCGATACCTGTAAAGCGCTTCTGAGAGAGGAGTTATGGGAATTTTGAGCAGAAGTTTGAACGCGCGGCTGCGATGAATTCATCTGAAACCTAGTCTGGAAGCTCAGACGAGGCCATAATTATTGCTAGGACACCTTATGCAGTTAATACCTCAGTAAATAAACTTATGCCAGACATTGCTCCTCTCAAAAGCCGGAAAGAGCTCAACCCTGTTTTTACCTTAGCCAAGTTATTTGTTTCTATGCTGAAAAGATTCCTACTTTCCTCCTAAAAGCGATAAAAGCGATGCGAAAGCAGATTTAGAATCAATTCCATGTCTGTAGGTTGCTCTATAGGTAAAACAGGCTTAAAATTCAGAAATGCCTCCTTTTTCAAGATATACGCTAATTCGGAATTTTTCGAAAAGCAGTCTTAGTAGAGGGTTTTTGCAATCTTGCTTGCAAAAGGATAGCAGCATAAGAGCCCAGGATTGCTTCTGCAAAAGCACGATAAGCATTATTCCTTATTTTTAGCTATAGAAATTTCATAAAAATATATGAATTTTGTTTGTGGAAAAAATTGAAATTTTTGAGCAAGTTAAAGATTGCAGATCTTGAGTAGAATTTTTCTTGGTATTTGTATCTTTTCGTATTTTTGCTCCAAATTTCGCATAGCCAATCTTTGAATGTTTCAACACCAGTTTAGAATGAAGTTTTAGACTTTTTCAATCTCCCTGCCACGTGGGCATGAGGAAAACAACTAAGTTTGCATCAACCTAATCTATTTCTGTTAAATGCTCTACCATTTTAGGTCTCATACGACGGTATCTGGATCGACATGAACGAACCCGCTAACTTTGGAACGAATGAAGATAACCCTTTTTACTACACAGATACAAGCCTAGCCCATTCCAAAATTCCTCCCCTTAAGTGCACAGTCGTGGGTGAGGGATGGGAATGGGATGCACCACCGTATCCTACGCACGCGGTATTCATAGACGAGGGGGTATGTCAGAGCTATAAAGCATTCTTACACAGGATTATCAATTTTAGAGATCGCATCTATGTTCGAAAACATTGTGTATGAACGCTGTGTTAGGTGGTGGAAAGCAGCGCTTCTATAACGTGAAGAATTTGTATGGTCTTAGCGAAGCCATAGTAACTTCGCAAGCGCAGTATAAAGCTACAAAAAAGCGTGGATTTGTAGTATCAAGGTGAATTTTATGATTTTACACAATCAGCAAACATTTTTTTGGATTACGATTCATCAAAAATACAATTGATAGGATACATCTTGATGACGGGTATCAGACCGTACGGATTGCCAGTGAACATCGTGACTAAAATCAACTGTGTGAACACTTTATACTTTTGTAGAAATCCGTAGCGAAAATCCATAGATTGATAGGCTGTTCGTAGATAGAGGTAGATCACAATCAAGGGAGTAAAACACTTTCATAAAACATAGTCAAGTAGAGCACTTTTCCGCCTTTCCATGGGAACCAAAGAAAATGTGGTTACTCTTTTTCGCATTTCTTCTCGCAAATTTTTTTCTACGGTTTTAGATTTCGTGAATGTAATGGACCGAAAGCGCACAAATTTGCATTCCGTGTACTTGAGGCCAGAAACTTTTCAAACCACCTGTATGTACAATACCGCTCACATTTTTTGAAAAATAGACGCGAATGTGTGGACGTGTATGGACATGTACGGACATGTTCATACATGTATGGACATGTACGGACATGTATGGACATGTCCATACATTGGCGTGGCGTGGCCATATCTCGCTTCAGAGTGGACGAATTCTGAAGCCAAAGCCACCATTCGATTCAGCTCAGCGCGGAGAATCTTCTGATATATTGGAAGTGGGGATACGATGTCTTCGATATTCCGTTTTCAGTTTTTTCAATTTGTTTTGCGGAGGTCTTTTCGCGATTATGTGAAGCAACGCCTACGCAACATAGAAGTCTATACTAAGCACTATTCGATAATGCTGTTATTGTAGATTATTGTGCGCTAAAAAGTAGGGTCAGACTTCTTTTCAAAGGAGATAGAAGCGTTGGTGAATTTTGGAATAATCACGCGTTTTCAAATTCTACTCGTCATAACTTCCTTCGGAACAAGTATATTTTGAATCCGAAAAGAGCGCCTTGCTCAGCTCATCAAGGCGAATCTTCTCATATTTAGCATGCCCTTGATATTTCGATTTCAGTATTCTTGAATCTTTCTGAGGACGTCATTTCGCGAGGTGTAAAGCAGCGAGCATTGTCCCGAGTACATTCCAGCAAGGATATTTCGATAGCACTTTTTCTGTAGATTATAATATGCTAAATAATAGCCTCAGGTTTCTTTTCAAAGGAAATAGAACGGCTGGTGAATTGTGGAAAAATCTTGTCGTTCCAAATTCTACTCGCCATATCCGCAGGATACGAAGCTATCTTGCTGGGCAGATGTGAGTTTCGAAATTAGCAGGACGCGTAACCTCTACGAGCAAGTTTTCCGATATGCTCGGGTTATTCCATTTTTCTGGTTTTACGCTTCGGAAGCTTGCCGATGGATTTTGGTCAAAATGTTGATGCTCTTGAATTGTAGGGAAACTTCGCTTATAGAGGTTTTCGAACACGCTTTTTACGAAAATCGTGGTCTTTGAGGATCACAGGGTCTTTTTGGAGAGGTACGGTGAGGTGACTGTAATGCATCACGAAAGAGTACTCTGCGTTGATACCACTGCTTAACTGTCAGAAACCTTGCCTGCTTGCTTTTCTCATTCAAAGTTACTAGGAATTGTGCTATCGAAGTACTCTGCGTTGATACCACTGCTTCTGTAAAATTCGCCGAGTTACGAGCCTACGAAAACACGTGCTCATGAATTTTGCTCAAAATATTAAGATCGCACATCTCGTCGAAATTTCTCCGTTAGCGCTTGTATGACGCTCGTTGCAGATATTATGTTCGTTTCGTCGAACGACTCACATTGTACTGAATATGGTGCTTGCGTCTGCTTCAGTTGCTCAATTTAATATCAAAGCTAATGCATTACAGTCACCTCACCGTACCTCTCCAAAAAGACCCTGTGATCCTCAAAGACCACGATTTTCGTAAAAAGCGTGTTCGAAAACCTCTATAAGCGAAGTTTCCCTACAATTCAAGAGCATCAACATTTTGACCAAAATCCATCGGCAAGCTTCCGAAGCGTAAAACCAGAAAAATGGAATAACCCGAGCATATCGGAAAACTTGCTCGTAGAGGTTACGCGTCCTGCTGATTTCGAAACTCACATCTGCCCAGCAAGATAGCTTCGTATCCTGCGGATATGGCGAGTAGAATTTGGAACGACAAGATTTTTCCACAATTCACCAGCCGTTCTATTTCCTTTGAAAAGAAACCTGAGGCTATTATTTAGCATATTATAATCTACAGAAAAAGTGCTATCGAAATATCCTTGCTGGAATGTACTCGGGACAATGCTCGCTGCTTTACACCTCGCGAAATGACGTCCTCAGAAAGATTCAAGAATACTGAAATCGAAATATCAAGGGCATGCTAAATATGAGAAGATTCGCCTTGATGAGCTGAGCAAGGCGCTCTTTTCGGATTCAAAATATACTTGTTCCGAAGGAAGTTATGACGAGTAGAATTTGAAAACGCGTGATTATTCCAAAATTCACCAACGCTTCTATCTCCTTTGAAAAGAAGTCTGACCCTACTTTTTAGCGCACAATAATCTACAATAACAGCATTATCGAATAGTGCTTAGTATAGACTTCTATGTTGCGTAGGCGTTGCTTCACATAATCGCGAAAAGACCTCCGCAAAACAAATTGAAAAAACTGAAAACGGAATATCGAAGACATCGTATCCCCACTTCCAATATATCAGAAGATTCTCCGCGCTGAGCTGAATCGAATGGTGGCTTTGGCTTCAGAATTCGTCCACTCTGAAGCGAGATATGGCCACGCCACGCCAATGTATGGACATGTCCATACATGTCCGTACATGTCCATACATGTATGAACATGTCCGTACATGTCCATACACGTCCATACATTCGCGTCTATTTTTCAAAAAATGTGAGCGGTATTGTAGATGCCAGTGATAAAGGTCACGTTCGTATTATCGCATTTTTGCAGATTTTGTATTTTGCCAGATTCCACAATGTCTGTTTGAGTTATTTAAAAAGCTTGCACTCAGCCAGTACATTTGCCAAAAAATCCAATGAGTTACAAAACCATATTCAGGTCTACATTTGTTTCAAATGGACACTATGCTGGCCATTGGCTTGGTGATAATTCGGCACAATGGGAAGATCTTCGCGCTGGGATCATCGGCGTTCAAGAATTCAACATGTTCGGCATCCCGTAAGTTTCAAAAAATCTCCCCTCCCCCTCCCCCGGCAAATAAACTTTATTGCGAATCAAGATACGTTGGAACAGACATTTGTGGGTTCAATGGCGATACAAATGAGGAGCTATGTCTAAGATGGCAACAAATGGGCGCTTTTCATTCATTTATGAGGTGAGATTGTTATAAGTGAGCGAATTTTAATGCTGCTGTTTTGCAGAAACCATAATGGTTTGAAAGAAGCGCCACAAGATCCTGCTATGTGGCGTTCTGTGACCTTAGCGACGATAAATGCAAATCGTTTTCGTTATAGCTATCTGCCATATCTCTACAGGTGATGAGAGAAAAAAGTTATTTATTGATCTTTTCGAAAATGATGGTATTAGATTGATGCAAAAGAAATGGCCGATTTTCCAAGCCTTTTTCAGGGCAACTTTTTTTCATCAATACTTCTTCTTTACAGCGGATGTAGTATATTGCCGCGAAGCTATATTCATGCTCTATCTAACGATGCTTAAAGCGAGCTCTCATCCTCATCTGTTATAAAGTTGCTGAGCTCCAAATAACTGCATCCAGATTCAGAATTTCATTGCATTCACTTTTTCGACCAGAATTCAAGCGCGTATCAATGGGATTTCTTCGAAAATTTAGCTGTTGTATGTAATAGAAATTCTCTACATTACGCATACTTAACTGCATTCCTTGAGGTTATCCAGACTGAGATATCGGCGTCTAAACATGGGTAGCTATTAAGGTCATTTTATGACCCATAATTTTCTTCTGAGGAAGTCAATCGCCAAAGCTTTGCTCAATTTTGTAAGCGTAGAACTAGGACATTTATTAGCAGTTTTTGCAAAAACATCCAGCTGTTCAGTACGTAGAAAATCAGAAAATTCTATATTCCGGACTTTGAGGCACACTGAAAAAAACTGAGAATTTTAAGTTTCAATTTTTTCTTTCTCTCCAACTTTTTCGTTCAAACTTTTTTTCTTGTATTTTGCACTACTGGCTTGCGGCTACAAGATAGGCCACTTATCGTTCATACTAAGAAACTTTGAAGGAAGTTATGAATTGTCAAAGACAAGGTTCCCGCAGAAGAACCTTTTTTGTCTTTTAGTCCGTATTTCTCTTCCCGTTTACGGTTTGAGTATAAATAAGTATGCGCTGTATTGCGAAAGGTTTGCTGCTTCTGGGGGTCTTTACCGCATTCAGAAATGTGGATCTTTTAGAAAGTTATAGCACATCAAATTGAGAATTCGCAAATCGGCCATTCCTTTTGCATCAACCTAATATTTAGCTTGCACTTCAACGCGTCCTTGTTTGGTGGAACTGTTGTCCGGCCTATGTTTTATGAATATCCAAAAGACAAAATAACATATACGGATACAGATTATCAGTTTCTATGGGGGAGATCGATGCTCATCGCTCCTGTTGTCTATCAAGTGAGAGAAAATTCAGTAACTTTGCATTTAACATTCTGATTGCAATTTTATTGAAGGGAGCTAGAAGCGTACCTACATACGTGCCTCAGGACGAGTGGTATTCTCTTTACGTCTACAAGTACGGCCAAAGAATCAATAGTGGTAAACAATACTTGCCGGCTCCAGCATTTCAACATATCCCAGTCCTTGTGAGAGGTGAGGAAAACTTTATCAGGGTCCCACGTGGTAATATGGGTGGGCAGGGTCCAAAAATGGGAAAAAAAGAAAGTGCTTCCAGAAAATCAGTTTAGATGTTTTAAGACTCTTCACACATATTAAACACGTCGTAGATTTTCTATAGGCTTGAAGGCGTTGGCTCGGCGAAAATAAACATTTCGAAATTTGATGTGGTACACTATTTACCTTCCTTTCTATATGAGAAAAAACAATAGAGCAAGTGCGCTCGTATAGCATGCACCCCTTGCCAAGCGAAATAACCCTTAAACTCGTGCGCGCTTTAAAGGCAGCGTCCAGGCAGATCTGGACCTATGGGGCTTTTACGTGGAAAGTACTTTTGGGGCCCTAACTAAGGCACTGCCCAAGCGGCAGCTCAGGTAGTGCTCTAATGGCTGAGATATTCCCCTCGAAACTGGCCCCCGCGAACGTATTCGCATGGATTCATGGCAGTTTCGCGCCAGGATCCACGCTTTGCGCCATGACCCATGCGAAACACGGTCGCGGGGTCCAGTTTCGAGGGGAATATCTCAGGCGTTAGGGCACTACCTGAGCTGCCGGTTGGGCAGTGGCTTAGTTAGGGCCCCAAAAGTACTTTCCACGTAAAATCCCCATGGGTCCAGACTTGCCTGGACGCTGCCTTCAACGAATCCGCGATTTCCTCCCAGTGTTAAAAGCGGCATGTCACATTATAACGATAAGAATACTGCAACGACTAGCCTTTCAATCTTATCTTGGCAGGGACTGTTCTGCTCGTCCCAATTCAAAAGGCCTTGGAAGATGATCGTTTTTGCCATTGTTTAGCTCTTTATGGGCAGCGTCTCGGCAAAAATTCGCTTTTTTCAGTTTTCACCTATTCAGAGCCTTTTCGCCATGAGGAATTATTTAGTCTTTTCAGCGCATGAAAACGTCGAAATTGAGCCCTTCGAAGCTTTCTAGGTCTGCAATCAATGTACCGGAAAATCTTCCGTACCCCGCCTCCCTCGTTCCGGATGGGTGCGGGAACTTACCTACCCGAAAGACTTGCCGCAGCTTACCTTAGGTATCATGACCGTCCGATACGCAATTAGCATAGTGTACAGAGCCTAGTCTGTGTGTATTGTAAGCCTCGCCCCATCCATCGACTCTTTCGCGATGCATCCATCAATCTGAAACCGGGAATTCAACAGATCCACAAAATTGATGGTCAGCAACAATATCTGCTCAAACTCGACGAAAATATAGATTTAGGGGTTTTCTGAGGCGCTCTCTTCAAATATGCTATTGGTTTTGCCTTTTCTTACAAGAGCCGAAATTTGCTTGGGTAAATTGACTTTTAGCTTAAGAAATCTCGACAAAAAAAATAAAGCATTACCCTTAGGACGCATGTAAAACTGCTTTTTCACTTTTTCTCTCAAAACATTGTTCTGAAAGAAAAAGTGAAAAAGCAGTTTTCTAGTGAGAACAGCATGCCCTGAGGATGTGACCTTAATGATAAAAGACTATGAAGGTGCTAGTCTATCAAACGGCAATGTGTACAGGACGCTGCACACATTTTGTTTGTTTGACTGTTTTTGTGATTTAAATATTCTATCTACAAATTGATATAGTTATAAATGTCTTGGTTCCATGCCAAAAAGGGGCTATGTGTGGGCGGTGCTTAGCTAACGAAGTATCCTAAGGAGCATCTAGAATCAGCGAGCTCGCTATGCATAATTATACCCCGCAGATAGACACCCATGAAATACGAGAATATCTCGGGTAGGTAAGTTCCGTTCCCCGTTCCGGACCCGCCCACTTGCACGCATTTTTCACCAAATGCTAATTATTTCAAACCAGTGCGTCACCTCTGCTTCGCAGAGGCTCGCACTGGCTCTACTATCCACATACCTTTCTCGTAGTCGCATATTGATGGCTTTGAAACTTACCTCGCCATGCCGATCATTCACGTATAAAGTGTAAACAACTACTCATTCCAAAAGCTTTTTCATGTAAGATTGGTGACTTTGATGGAAAGAAAGTATTCTCCAAAAGATTAAATGCAATTCTGAATTAGTTACTGGCGTTATAATGGCTTGGTAGTCGCCAAAGATGATAACAATCGTGAGTTACATCACTGAGCAAAAATTTTCTCACATTCCCAAGTAAAACTTTGACACATCGATCATCTATGCAGTTATTCCTTTTTGGCGCCGATCTTGCATGAAATTAAACTTTTTGCTCACTTTTCGGGCTGGAGTCCATGGGTTGCGGATTTACTTGTTAAACGAAACCATGACGTTGGAAAAAAGTCCAATTACGGGCCCACTTTGGCCTGCGAAGTGTCGCGTGGATCCGATTGGCGCACAATCTCACAGGTTCCAATCAATGGATCGGCTTCTGCATTTGCACATTTTACCTACATGCTGATAGGGTGCCACTACCAAAATTCTAGCTCAAGACCTTTGCTGGAACTCGCTCTACGAATTTCGTGACAGACAGAGATTCACACACACACACACAAACGTAAACAACCCTTAGCCCGTTATTATAAGTTACTAGATGGCTTACCCGGCTCCGCCCGGCCCTGTCATTATTTTATTCGTAATCAGCATGCTCGATTACCCCCCTGTACCAACTCCCAGCCCCGTAGCTCAAATTTTGCAAAAAATCGGTAAAATCGATATCGATCGATGACGAAAAGTAGCCTATGACACCCGCCGGGGCCCAAAGTGTATGTGTGCCAAGTTTGGTCCGGATCGGTTCAGAAATGGAATTTTCTATTCGGAACATACGTACACACATACAGACAGACAGACAGACATACAAACAGACATTCAGCTTTATATATAAGATGATGATAATCCTTTTATAGAATTTGACACGCTAAATATCTCCGAAAATAAAATTTTTTATGCTGCGAATTTTTGAGTCTCGCTTAGACACCTGGAAACCTGGAACATGGAAAATTTCGGAAAAAGCGCATTTTCGCACTTTCATGCGCTAAAGCCTAAATATGGGGTCCTCATGGCGAAGAGACTTTTAAAAGATGAAATACCGTAACAAATTTTGCCGGAACACTGCCTTTATGCTGGGTTTTCGGGATCAGCGCGTTTTTTGGGCTCACGAGAGCTGCCTAAGTGAGACTCGAAAATCTCGCAGCATTAAAAATTTTATTTTTGGAGATATTCAGCGTGTCAAGTTCCATAAAAGATTATCATTTGAAATAATTAGCTAAACTTACAGGAGGATCAATTATACCACGTCAAAAACCTGAAAACACAACCGATCATACACGAAAAAATCCTTTTGAACTACTTATTGTTCCTGGAGGTACTCACTACCTAAAGTCCATTTAGCAGTTGCATTCTCGTTGAGTATCAATGTCGCAGATTCCGATGGTCGTGCAGCTGGCTTTCTATACTGGGATGATGGCGAGAGCATTGTTGAATCTTTTGAAACCTATCCTTTCTTTTCATGGAAATTCTCCTTTTCACTTAAGGAAGAGCAAGCAACCCTTGTCATTGATAGAGAACGTTCAGCTGTAAGTTTCTGCCGTAGCCATCGCTTCAACTTTTACAGCATGTCTCTGAGTTTCCTATATAAGAGTTGTACGGAGAATGTTAATTATATTCTGTACTAATTTTTTGTAGAATTTGGTGATCCCCATACTCGCCAAATTAGAGATTTTCAACTACAAATTTATGCCAAAATTCTCAGAAGCAACCTTGAATGGCAAAAAGGTTAGTGGTACCCAAATCTTGCTATGGTGAAGACAGAAGCTGTAATAAAACTTTTGTTTATATAATAGTGTTCAATTTTTAGGCAAATCTCATTAATGTCGAGCTGTCTCATTACGATAATGAATCTAAAATATTGTACATTCATTTGCGACGTAAGATTGATTTGGCAGCATCAAACGCCGAACATCTAGAACTTACATGGAAGAATCAGGTATTCTCATAAAAAGCATTAACCATGGCAAGAAATGCTTGTTCATTTGAGAGATATCTCGAAAATTCTCATTGCCTAGTGTACGTACGCGAGAGTCATTTGCAAGTATTAGGTTGATGCATAATTCCTACAGCAAAAATAGCAAAAAATGTTTTGAAAATGCTTAAACAAATTATTCAATTTCGTGATGTATCAAACCACAAGATTTTATTGAAGCTGGATGAAGCAAAAGAATTTCAAAAAATTTGGTGCAGAATTTATGCATCAACCTCGTAATATGTGAGCCTGCACACTCCGCGCGGCAACCACGACACCTTACTGATAGTCGCCACTTAGAGTTTTCTAGCGAACCTAGAAAAGGGAAGACAAGGAGAAATTTCTCAAAAACCAAATTCAGTCGTGGAGGTCGCTGAGGAAGCGCGCGTCTTGCGCAAGACGCATCTGAGTTACAAGTGCTCGACTTCAAGAATTGAACCAAAATAAGAAAATTTTCAAATTCTCTCAAATTATAAAGTAGCCAAATGGTCTATAAGCTAATGAGTCTTGACTTTTGGTAAAATTTCTCTTTTACAAAATTTCTTTCAAGGTTGGGGAAGACGAGGAAGAAGAGGACGAAATTACATCCTCGACACAAGCAATGATCAAGGTATTTCTCTCCTTTGTGAACGGTTTTTCGCTTTGTTCAAAAACGTAAAAAATTCAAAAATTCCGAAATGACTTGTACATTCGCAGCAAGTCATTTCAGAATTTCTCTCATATTAAATTTTGCTCCATTAGGCTAAATTTGGAACATAATTGCTGCGTCTCCGTCTAAAAATTTTGTTCTTCATTTTTGCACTATTTATGTGCAAATTTTCATTGCAATAATCTTTGTCAAGCTGCAGCTCAATCAGTTTCGATAAGCACTAAAAAAATTTTTGAATCAGCGGTCATACTAAGCAGTATATTCTTCATTATTTGTTTTCTATAAATTGCTAGGCATCTTTTAGAGTACCCCTGCTACCACTGTCACCGGCGAAGGTTTCGATTATTATGAGGAAGAGGTAATTCAGATCAAACACTCACGAATTCACTACATGATGAGATTCTTCAGGGTACTACTACCACCAAGTACAAACAGGAGGATAAACAGAAAGTAGGCTTTGGCAAAATTTGCATAAAAAATTCTGTAAACACTTTTCATTCAGAGCGCTTTGATGTGCAGATGTTATAGTTATATCTTGTCCGCTATTCTTTTTATCATTCAAACCTTTTACCAACTTTATTAATAATTAATAAACATTTGTAATTATGCGTTTAATATTCTTTAGAACATGGTGAAGGTCCTATCTTCAAACAGTAACGTAAACAGCTGTGACTACGCCTTGAAAGCAGTACAGAAAAAATCCATGCTCAATCTCACCAATGAGACTTTTGCAATGAAACACCGGCAAAAGATACATATTGAAATTGTAAGAACGTACCCATGCCCAGGACCACCGGGAAAAAGAGTGAGAAAATGACGACTCACAAGGAGTATAAATTGTGAGATGTGACGCGTTGTGTGCAGTACACAAATTAAGTCACAAGTGGCTTGACTATGGATGACTCCTTCTCACACATGTGACATTAGCATTTGACTTTCCGGATCGAGGAAAATTTGATACCAATTGATCTGACATCTTTTCACATATGAAGTGCAATTGCTGATGTGAACCAGCATCTTTTCCAAAAAATATTGTCCTATGAGTATAGGTAGTCTCTGAAACTTTAGAGCATTTCCGGCACTTCTGCGCGCTTATACGAAGGTTGTCCCGGTTGTGCGCAGAGTGCATTGAGTAACAGATAACTTTCAACAATTTGTATAAATACAGCTGAATGTCTCTTTACCTGTATTTCTGTGTGTATGTGTGTTTCTCGTATCGTGCACTTCCCAAGTTGTTTCCATATGAACCACCAAAGTGGCTGCCTTTCCATGGAACGTTAAAGAACGTTAATTTCAGCAAATTCAAGGTGCCTATTCGAACTTGTCACGTAGGAAAAGATAGGGAAAACTTGACCATGTTTACCAAGTTGTTCTCTACATTTATCACAGCAAGGAATCGAAACCTAGAAAGTGACAGAATCGAGCTTTTGGAATTTTAGCCATTTTGGGGCATAACTAAGGCTTACTGTTAATGGGATATCCTGAATAGTTGATTTATGGTGGAAGAAGGTTTAAGCTACTTCTCACAAATAATCATGAATAAAAAAACAACTACGAAATTGTTTCTTGTAACTACTTCTGTGCCATACAGGTTTGATAGGTGGTCTTTATTCCAATCACATGGCCCAACGTTTCGACGCCTTCGTCTTCCTCAGAGGTCTGAAAATGGTTCAAACTGTCATCCATAACTTAGTACCACCAAACATCGCCTCCCAACGAGCTAGTTCGGCTTTCCCTCAGTTTCGCTGGCAGAAATTGTGCAGAGCAAAGATGACGTACCGGAAGACCACCGATATGCGTGGAAGTCCGCACCGGAATTGAGTGGTCGCGGCGGACGAATGAGTCATCTTATAGATACACATGCAATGTGATCTATAGCTGGCATAGCGATATGAAAGGAAGGAAATCAGCAGTGATTGACAGGCACTCGTTTTTGGTAATGCATTTCTGGATTCCTTGCAGATATCCAGAATGGAGCGCTTTCCTAGCTCCCTTTCGTAAGAAAGAATCTTACATTTGATGTCGAAATTCTCCCCTTTATGTGCCTCGCTCCTGTGCTTTCCTAGCGGTGAAACCAGCTTTGGCGCCCTTTAACTGCTAAGTGTTCCTTCATGCGAATGCCAAGTGATCTTCCAGTTTCTCCGATATATAATGCCTTGCAGATAAGACATTCAAGCTGGTACACAACCCCCACTTTCGCGCAGTCTCTCTACCATACAGGCATACTATGCATTGCTCTGGTGTACAACATTGATCGTAGAGCCTGTTTCGAACCAACTGCGTTTGATATTCTTGTTCGGAATATTCACCAAAACAACGTCATCTTGCAGTGCTTGTTGAATGCATTTTTGGAATGCCGCGCTTACACTGTCAGAAGTGAATGGAAGACAAAACTAGGAAATTTTTTTATGAAGATTTTTGTGCCAAAAAATTTTTTTGGCCTATTTTTAGCGATTTAGCCTCTAGATCGATTGACAACTCTAAAGCTTACAAAAGCCATCTATCAACCTCTGCGAAGCATAGGTGAAGCACTGGCTTCTTTATCCACATGCCTTCCTCTTGCACGCATTTTGGCTCTGGAACTCACCTGCGGTGCTGACATCATGAACGAATTTTGTAGGAGCGGTGAGTTGAGGAAGAGAAAATCCTTGTGCAAAAGATTAAGAGGGAATTTGCTCAGTCATCAAAGTTATTATGGTTAGGTAGTTTTTATAAAGAACCGTCATTTCCCTCGCCCACAATTCTGAGCAAATCTTTACAAATAATTAGGTACGTGACAAATTGACGATCCGCACATTTGTTTCTTCTCGCTTTTTTGCGTAAGAACACACCTGCCCACTTTTTGGACTTATGTCCATGGTCTGCACATTTACTTGTTAAGCAAATCTACAACTCCGCATAAATACACTTTCACTCAGTTCAACGATCCACTCTGGTGGACGAAAAGTGGCGTGGACCCATTTGACGCGTAATTTTCAAATGTTTCAATTAACGGATCGGCTTGTGCTTTTGCACAGTTCACCAAAATGATGATAGGGTGTTATGGCCAAAATTCCAGCTCAAGATCTTTACTACAATTCGCTCTATGAATTTCGTAACAGACAGACAGAAACACACGCAGACAAACAGAGAGACGCTTAGCGTTTTATTATAAGTCATGATAAACAACTTCCACTGTTGCAACTTATGATCTTCTAGCCGAAAAAAACAATATGTATCAAACCCTGGCAATTGGCGGTGGTGAAAGAGCAAAAGAAATTTACAGCAAAAAGTTGAAGCACGAATAGCGAGATAGCGCCCAAGCGACTATCTAAAAAGAGCACAAGAGGTAAGACAAGAATGTTTAAATGTAATCTAAAGATCAGATCAAGGTTGTTCTCATCCCTAATCATGTTGCTCTTGGTCACAGTCGCAATTTTTTCGAGCCACTGCCTTTAAAGGCAGTGTCCCGGTAGATTCGGGTCCTGGGGGATATACGTGTGGTGGGGTTCCTGGTCACCCCAGCGGCCTCCAGGCGCAGTCCGGCTGGGTGATGTTCCCCCTGGGCCGACGAAATGGCCCTTGAACCGGCGCGCGCAACCCCAGCTGGCGCGCGCCCGGACGGCCCTCCCTGTCTGTTCGGCGCGGGACCCACGAGCGCTCACCCCCGTGATGCATGCTATGCAAAGCAAGAATTACAGGCGGCAGGGTCTTCGTCCGAGGACCTCCCAACATTCCATTGAAAATCTCGAAAGAGCTGCTTTTTTGGAATTAGAAAAAACGCCCCAAAATCGGCCTTTTCAGCCCGTTCAAAGCTCGAATTCGGACTCTACGTGGCGAAAAGGCCTAAAACATGCAAAAAGGTGGAGGTTCAAAATCTGCCGGGACACTGCCTTTAAGTGGAGCGCTTGGCATGCATACCATCAATAACTCGACGGTCTTTGAGTATCACACTTTTTCTCAGAATCTTTGCTTTTGAAAGCTGCATTTTTGCGCCACGAAAAAGCAAATATTCTGCCTTTTAAATGACATTTTTGCAGAACGAACTTTCCGAAAGCATGTTTTTTAAATGACTCTTAAAGTGCTTTGACTAAGATGTATTTGTTGTAATTCCTATCAAATGTCGCAAAAACAAATTCAAGTCATATAATGGAATAAGCAATTTTGAGGCACTACATTGCTGCAGCAGAAGCCATGGTAAGTTTCTACCGACATAAAAGCGAGTACGCAATTTCTTACCCTCGCTAAATTCCCAAAATGTTCAGGATTTCATCGCGCTTATTGTAGCACTGATTTTTGTGACTGAAGTGCACTCATATGGCAAACCGCCGAGAATATTTGGAGAAGTAAGGGCTTATCAATTGCAGTGTCGGGTGCACCAGAATCTCACTTCCCGCGCGTAACTCTGCACCTCTTCCGCGAACATGCTCTCCAGTCATTGCAATCGCTTAAGGCTTTGCTTTCCCACGCGAGGTAAAAAAGTGACTAGAGAGCATGTAAAACTTACATGAAGAATCAGGTAGTCTCATAGAAACATTAACCTATAGCAATAAATGCTACTAAATTGGGAGATATCTCGAAATTTGTTATTTCCTAGTGTACATACGCTAGCGTCATTTGCAAGTTAATATGTGAGCCTGAGCCTGCACACTCCGCGTGGCAACCCACGACACCTTACTGATATTGGCCAGTTAAAGTTTTTCTATTCTAGCGAACAAACTGTGGAATTGTGCATTACCATATTATATGCATCCAATCAAGCTACAAGCGAGAGAAAAAGGAGAAATTTCTCAAAAAACAAATTCAGTCGGGGAGATAGCTGAGATAGTGCGCGTCTTGCGCAATACGCATTTGAGGCAAAAATGCTCGACTATAAGAATTGAACCAAAATAAGGAAAATTTCAAAGTCTTAAATTATAGAGTAGCCAAATGCTTTATAAGCTAATGAGTCACAGCTTTTGGTAAAAATTCTTTTTTTTAAATTTCCTGCAAGGTTCCTGGAAAAGATGACCACGGAGCCGACGAAGAAGGGGACGAAAGTGCGTCCTCAAGACAAACAATGGCAAAGGTATGTCTCTCCTTTGTGAACGGTTTTTTTTTTCAAATACGTGCTCGTACATTTGTAGCAAATCATTTCAGAATTTCTGTCGATTTGAAGTTAGCGCCCATAAGCTAGATTCGAAAATAGCTAATGGTCATTGTTCCAAAAATTTTGTTTCTTATTTTTACGCTATATGTGCAAATTTTTTGCAATAGTCTTTGTCAAGCTGCATCTGCATCAGTTTCGATACGCACTAAAATATTTTTTTTTTGAATTATGCGGTTGCACCAAATCAGTATATTCTTCATTATTTGTATCTCTAAATTGCTAGACATATTCTAGAGTACCATTGCTATAACTGATAAAGGCCAAGGTTTCGATTACCTTGAAGAAGAGGTAATTTAAATTAAACACTCACGGAATTCACTACGTGCTGAGATTTTTCAGGTTACTACTACCACTAAGTACAAGGATAAACAGAGAGTAAGCTTTAGCAAGTTTTACACAAAAGGTTTCTATGAACTTTTTTAATTTAGAACGCTATGGAGTGCAGAAATTATATTTATATTTTGTCCGCTATTCTTTCTAACATTCAAGCCTTTTATCAACTTTATTAATACCTTAATAAACATTTACAACTAAATATGCGTCTAATGCCCACAACATAGTGAAGGTCTTATCTTTGAACAGTAACTTGAATGGCTGTGACTAAATCTTGAAAGCAGTACAGAAGAAACCCATGCCCAATTTCACCACTAAAACGTTTCAATGAAACACCGGCAAAAGATAAATATTGAAATTGTAAGAGCGTACCCATGCCCAGGACCACCGGGAAAAACGGAGAAAATGACGACTCACCAGGGGTATAAGTTGTGAGATGTGACACGTTGTGTGCAATACAAACACCAACACAAATGGCATCTATGAGTGATTCTTGCCTCACACATGTGACATTCGCAATTGCATTTCCGGACCGAGGGAAATTTGATACCAATTGATCTGACAGCTATCCTTACATGAACTGCAACTACTGATGTGAACCAGCATCTTTTCCAAGGAAATAATGTCCTATAAGTATAGGTAGTCCCTGAAAGTAAAGAGCATTTTCGGCGCTTCTGCGCGCTCATACGAAGCTGTCCCGGCTGCGCGCAGAGTGCATTGAGTAATAGATAACCTTCAACAATTTGTATAAATAAAGCTGAATGTCTCTTATCTGTATGTCTGTGTGTATGTGTGTTTCTGTACGTATCGTGCACCTCCGAAATTCTTCTCATATGAACCATCAACGTGGCTGCCTTTCGATCGTTTAAGCATGTTGAATTCAGCGGCTTGGCAAAAATTCGTTTTCCAGTCCTTCACCTTTTCGGAGCCTTCTTGCCATGAGGAAGGAACCCATGTCTGGGCTATTCAGCGCATGAAAATGGCAAAAATGCGCTTTTTCCTAAGCTTACCAGGTCAGCCTTTGATGGAGAAATGTGCAGGGCCTGGAACGAAAAAGGCGGGGTGCGGCTTTTTCCGGCGTATCTTCACTGAATTCCCTAAAAAGCTTCGGAAAAAGAGCGTTTTCGCCACTTTCATACCCTGAAAAGCCCAGATGTGTATTCCTCATGGCAAGAAGGCTCCGAAAAGGTGAAGAACTAAAAAACGAAATTCTGCCGAGCCGCTGCCTTTAACTCCAGCGAATTTGAGGCGTCTATTCGAAGTTGTCACGTATGGAAAAGTAGAGAAAACTTGACCGTATACAAATATCAAATTGCTGTTCTCTGCATTTATAACGAAACCTAGAAAGTGACAGAATCGAGCTTTTGGAATTATGGCCATATTGGGGCATGACTATAACTTACTCAAAGTAGAATTTCCTAAGTAGTTGATATGTGGTAGAAGAAGGTTTAGCTACTTCTTCACAAATAATCATATATAAAAAACAACTAGAAAAGTTTTTAAGAAAATTTTTATGCCAAAACGAAATGTTTTCAACTTATTTTTAGCGATATAGCTTCTTTCGATTGACAACTCTAAAGCTTACGAAAGCATCTATCAACCGCGTCACTGTTGCATCCTAAGTTGCCCTCATGCTGCTTCCGATGCCATGCCGGCGGAGGTGACAGTTCTGCCACTGCAGTGGGTGCTGATCGTCCGTCTTTCCGTCGTAGTTACGGCACGCCCCGTACAGAAATTAGAAGACTGCAATCATTCGCAGACTATCATGCCTGCTTTATAATAATATCAGTACTTCAACCTCCGCATCCCAGAGCCTCGTGGCTCCTCTATCTATATGCCTTCCTCTTGCTCGCATAATGTTGGCTCTGAAACTCACCGTGTAATGCTGACGTCATGAACGAATTGTAAGCAACTGTTCCATGAGCGTTTCTTTGTAGGAGTGGTAATTTTGAGAAGAGAATATCTTTGTGCAGAAGATTAAAGGTGAATTTCGGTCAGTTACTAAAGTTATTATGGTGGGTAGTATCCATAAAGGACAGTCACTTTCCTCGCCTACAAAGCAAAATTACAAAGAAACTTGAAATTTAACTTGGACCACATGACTAGGGAACACTGTATTTGATATTTCTCGAGAACTAAAGCTTGTAGAGAGCTGGAAATATACGTTTGTACTTCTACGGGTTTGTAGTATACAACTACTTATGTGGGAACGGCACAGCATCACTTTGGCAAATGCACGAAAATCTCCGTTTTCTTGATTTCTAGCACAGAAAAAAACGGCAACGCCATATATGTATGCCCTAAGTGGATCGTGTTTACGTGAGCAAGTTAGAATTTTTGTAGGATTTTTGTGAACTGAGTTACGATTTTTCTCAATTCTTCGGGCAGTTGAATCTTTTCCGTTTTTGGCTCGAAACTCATGGTGAATCAGAGCTGTTGCTAGAGCAAGATAGCCATCTTGTAGAGCTTGCTTTGTCCTATCGAATGGTACTTTGCAACCTACTTAGAAATGAGAAGTGTATGACTTATTGCGGTTGCAATTCAAAACCTGCATTAATCTCCGGACAATCTAATACATTTTTATAAGCTAGACGCGTAGCTCTGCATGAATTGCCTTAAATACTTCAGATTGAAGCAGACTCTATATATTAGGTAGGTCCGAAAGTTTTGTCAGTTTTTTCAATCCATCGTCAAACCCGCTAGAATGAAGATAAACAAACGCTTTAGAATGAATCCGATGCAGAATTTCTTCCTCTTTCCAGCTGTTGAATTCCCGTTGTGTTTCGTTGAGATAATGACGAGATATTTGCTGGAAATTACGATCACTCGTTTTCACCATGTCCAACTGTCGCTAATTTTCAAAATTTTGTATGGGGCTTTCGGAGGAGCCCTAATAACTAGCGGATAGGGCAAACCTTTTGCCAACAAAAGCAATTTTTTTCTTTTTTCCAGCTGCTTTTTCAGAATTTTGCTAAATAATTTTTTGAAAGTCTTGTGTTTTGGAAAAATCGCATGACCTGTTATTGCACCAAACATTGCAAAACCTACAAAAAACTGAGGTTTCAACTCACGATTATTACTACCGCTACCATTACAAGTGAGCGATTTTCGCTTCAAATTATGAAGTTTTAAAAACATAGGTCACGTCAGTGCGCACTATACTTGGGTCCGAATCGAATAGAAATTCGATCATTCGAATAAAACATTCGGGTAGAGGAACGAACGCCTCAATTAGGCATCGCCTCCGCGGGCTGCTGGTCCTTTCGTCCTACTGTTGCGCATCGTGTTGGGACCAGTGGTCCGCGGAGGCGGGGCCTAATTGAGGCGTTCGTTCCTCCACCCAAAACATTCGAATATATTCGTATTCGAAATTCGATATTCGGAGTTCTTCCATTTTCGAATAATATTCGAAACTCGAATAATTGAAAAAACGGGGTTTTGAATGAAATTCGAAACTCGAATAATTAAAAAAAAACAGGGTTTCGAATAAAATCCAAAAACTCGATTAATCAAAAAACAGGGTTTCGAATAAAATTCGAAATCTCGAATAATCAAAAAACGGGGTTTCGAATAGAATTTATTCGAATGTTTTATTCGAATGTTTATTCGAATTCGTATTCGAATGAACTCCGTATTCAGATTATTCGACTTTGTTGCAGAGCCATCTGCTGAGTATTATCAAGCTCATTTCGTCCGCGTTTTTTTTCGCAAAACTAGGTAATGCATCTTTTGCAACTGTTATGACCTCTGAACTGTACGGAGAGTCGCATTCTTTCGACTGTTTGCGACAGTAGAATCATATGTGGATTTTAATTGATGCTTTTTCGATCAATGAGATTGTTCGCACTGCTATTGGCACCAAATCAGCAAAGAAGCTATCAAATTCAAGCTCATGTTCCGAGTTCATATGTTGAAAGTGTTTTGAAATGCCTATTAGTGAGCAGTTTTGCTCGCATAAGTTATATTGCACAACTGTCTCTATTCGCTACCTTAGAAATTTTTTGCGAACTGGTGTAAATATTTTGATTAAAGGAATCGCAGTTGTAGTGGAGGATTAGACGGCTTAGATCGCCGTATGCGATTTGCCAGTTACGAGATGTCTTCAAATATAACGCCAGCTTACCACAAATGTTTAGCGTGTACAACTTACTAAAAAGATAAATGCCCTGCATTCTGTACTTCTAGAATAAGTTTTGATCAAAATTTATATCGACTGCTTTTTTAGATCGTCCAATAATGGGTAAAATACGACTTCTTGCTGATGTATAGACTAGTTGCCAACCGATCAACTTCATCGATTTTTGGAGGAGTTTAGTTTTTTTCCATAATCAGCACTCTCACTTACCCCCTTGTACCAACTCCCTGCGGGGCAAGGAGTTGGTACAAGGGGGTAAGTGAGGGTGCTGATTATGGATAAAAATTTACTTTATCGATTTTATCGATTTCTGGAGAAGTTGGAGCTGGGGGGGGGGGCTGAGAGTTGGTACAGGGGGTTAAGTGAGGGCACTGATTATGAATAAAAAATTACTTTATCGATTTTGTCGATTTTTGGAAAATCTCGAGCTACGAGCTTGGGAGTTGGTACAGGGGGTAAATGAGGATGCTGATTAAAACCGAAGTCTATTTTATCGATTTCAGTGATTTTTGGAAAATTTTGAGCTAGGAGTTGGTATAGGGGATACAAGGGTGCTGATTATGAATGGATCGGCTTTAGCCAGATATGTCGGCAAGTTTGAGATATGGTTGCTCTAGTTATTCGACAAATCATTCGAATATTTATTCGAAATTCGACTTCCAATGTTCGAATATATTCGATATTCTTTCATTCGATATTTTTGATTTTCCGAATTTATTCGGAATTCATTCATTCGAGAATTCTTGAACCTCGAATTTATTCGATATTCGTTTATTCGAGATTTTTTATTTTCGATTTTATTCGATATTCGTTTATTCGAAATTTTTCGTTTTCGAATTTCTTCGATATTCATTCATTCGATGAAAAATTTTCGAATAACCCAAGTATAGTGCGCACCCCTGAAATTGAAAAATAATGCGATTTTCCCCACAAATTTTGCCTGCCTCGGTAAAAAGGGCAAGTATGGGAAATAGGAGAAAAATTTGCATCGAATGGTGCTTGAACTGTTTGACAATTTATGTTCTACGAGGTTAAAATAAGCTGAATGTGAAATTTGGTCACTTTAAAAAATAAATCGTAGAAACTCTGAAAGATAAGCCGTAAAGCTACAAAAAATTGCTTCTGTTGCCAAAAGCTTTGCCTTATCTACTGGTTATTAGAGTTCTTCCGAAAGTCTCATACAAAAATTTTGAAAATTGGCGAAAATTGGACATGGTAAAAACGAGTGATTGTCACTTCCAGCAAATATATCGTCATTCTCTCAACGAAGCACAAAGGGAAGGGAATTTAGCAGCTGGAACTTACTTACTTACTTAGATACTTAGATGGCCCGGCTTCACGTGACGTGCGGGCCACAGCTCAGAAGTTTCCATTTCTCCCTGTCCCTCGCTTCTGACATCCACGATCTTCTTGGTTGACGTCGCGGTGGCTGCGTCCACGAGTTCCAGGTGCAAAAATCGTATCCAGCTGATTTCTCAGCTGGTCCATCCGTTCCACGAGCACGTCTGCCCATCTCGTTGGTGGTCTTCCTCGGGGACGTTTTGCTTCGCGAGGAATCCATTCCGATGTTCTTAGTGTCCATCTGTCGTCTGTTCTTCTCATGATGTGACCGGCCCATCGATGCTTCGCTTTCGCAACGTAATCCGCCGGGTCACGAAGACGGGGCATTCTCCTCATATTCGTTCTGCGAAGTCCGACGAGATGTTGTTTGTGTCGGGTCATCTTCAGAAGACTACGCTCTAGCGCTCTGTGGGTGGTCCTTAAAGCTTTCGAAGTGGCGACGGTGTCAGCCCAAGTCTCAGCTGCGTAGCAGAGCGCCGGGAGAACGGTTGAGTCGAACAGGTGGGCACGAAGCTCCGGGTCCGTCAGTTGGTCGTTGGCTTCCTTCAGAGGCCCGAAGGCGGCCCAGGCTGCTCTTCTTCTCCTGTTAAGTTCTTCCCTCAAGTCGTTCTCCATGTTCATCGAACGTCCGAGATACACGTAAGAAGACGTCTCCGTAAAAGGGGTGCCTTCCAATTCCATTTCTGCATCTTCGCAAAGGGCGTTCTTCATGAAGTGAGTCTTCTTCCGATTGATTCGCAGTCCGATCTTCTTCCCTACTTCGTTTAGTTCCTTCAGCATCGCCTCTGCTTCAGTGATACTGCTCGAGAAAAGGACGATGTCATCCGCAAAACGAAGGTTGGATAGGAATCTCCCATCAACTCGTATGCCTCTCTCGTCCCAGTCCAGTGACTTCATCACCCACTGCAAGGCCGCGGTGAACAGCTTCGGCGAAATTGTGTCGCCTTGTCGAACCCCTTTCCCAAGTGGGATGGTCAGGGGGCGATGGAATAGCTGCATCGTCGTTGTACAGTCCTTGTAACAGTCGGCTAACGTCCTCACGTAAGCTGGGTCCACTCCTTGATCGACTAGCGCAGACAGGATGGCGTTGGTTTCGACGCTGTCAAAGGCTTTCTCGTAGTCGACAAAGGTTAGGACGAGAGGCATTCGGTATTCCCGGCAAACTTCTATGACCCTCGAAACCGTCTGGATGTGGTCCATGCAGCTGAATCCTTTGCGAAATCCAGCTTGTTCTTGGGGTTGGGCTTCATCCAGTGTCTTAGATATGCGAGCGAGGATAATCTTCGTGAAAAGCTTGTACAGCACACTCAGCAGGCATATTGGACGGTAGTTCCGAAGATCTTCCCGTTCACCCTTCTTGAAAAGAAGGACGGTTCTTGATGTTCTCCACTGGTCGGAAATCCTTTCCTTCTGAAGGTAAGTTGTTAGGTGCGACGCGAGGATCTCGTGTAGACGTTGTCCTCCAGCTCGCAGAAATTCGACGGAAAGATGGTCTGGTCCTGAAGCCGTGGACGTCTTCAAGGTCTGAATCGCTGTGCGCACTTCAGCAGGTAGAATTTGTGGTGGTACTTCTCCAGTGGGAACAACGGGCATTGGCACGGTGTTGATGAGCGGAAGAGGTTGGTATAGAATTTCTTCGCGATAGATTCCATCTTGTATCGGGAAGAAGTCGGAGTCCCGTCTTTGTTCAATAGTGCAGCCAGCGGTACGCGATATTCACAGAGGTCCCTTCGGCACTTCTTGAGACTTCGTCTTCCTTCGGCTGCTTCCAGTATCTTGGCTTGCCTGTACTTCCTGAGATCCTCCTGCAAAGCTGTTCTGCAACTGGCGTTGGCTATCAGTCGCTCGAGATGGGTTGCATTCGGATCCTGCCTCAGAAATCTTCTTCTTTCAAGCATTTCCTTGGTGGTCTTCGAAATGCGTTCAACATTCTTCTCGGAAATCACTGAGGCGCACTCTCCGCAGGCTCGCAATCCTTTCAGAAGCCGGTCGTAGTCGTACGTTGGGTCCTCCTCGATGGGCCAGTCACAACTTGATATGAGCTCCTCCAGCCTATTACCGTCATAAACGACATTCTTCCTTCTTGCGGCACTGTGGCAGACCTTCTTTTCCAGCCTTCGACTGAATCGTACCTTCGCTCGAAGGAAGCGGTGATCGGAGCCACTGCAGAAGGATGGAACTACTGAGATATCGAGCAAGCTCCACCTTCGGTTGGTGAGAATGTGGTCGATCTCCGCGTGGTCGTTCCGTTGGGCGATTCCCATGTCCACCGGCGATGTTCTTTCTTCATAAAGATGGAATTTCCATGGAAAAGTCGTGCGGCGGAGAGAAGCCCAACAAGACGGTTGCCGTTTTCGTTCCGGAGCCCATATCCAAACTTCCCGATCCTATACTCCTTTTCCAGTGGCATCCCGATTTTCGCGTTGAAGTCGCCCACAACAAACTTATAAAAGGACTTCTCGTTGAGGACGACCTCCTCCACATCTTCGTAGAAAGCATCTAGTTCTGATTCGTCAGCTGCTGATGTTGGAGAATAGCAGTTGATGATGCTGATGGTCTTCTGATGTGGAGGTCGTAGTCGTAGGAGGCCTAGTCGAGGTGATAGGATCTCGTGCGAATCGACAAGATGGACGATAGATGGGTGAACGACAAAGCCGACGCCTCCCATGTTTCGTGATGGAACCTTTTCACCTCGAATGATGAGGGTCCCATCACTCATCTGTCGCACGTCCTTCTTCCTGGACTTCGTTTCCTGCAGAGCGATGATGTGGTAGTTGATGTGCTCTGCAGCGTCGAGAAGAGCGTGGAGGTCGGCGTTTGTGGAGACTGTCCTGGCGTTGTAGGTGCAGAGCATGAGGCAGTCTCCATGGTGTGTCGTCCGGGCAGACGTGTCGTTTTTGTCCAATCCGAAAGGCGCCCTGAGTACCCTGACATCGTTCTTGCTACCACCCGGCGCCGTAGGCGGGATCCGATGTACAGGGTTTTTTCTAAATCTTCTTGCTGTCTGAGTAATAAAATTTGTTCCCCTACAAGAGGTGGCTTACTAGGCCTACTCTTGATTTCCACGGGGCGATCGCTGACCCCGGGCTTGGAGCGGGGAGGGACCGCCTAGCGACCAGAAGAAGCCAGACGGCGGAGGATCTGGCGTGGCCAGTTCTTAGCTAGGCATCCGGCCGAAACCGGAAACGTCGAACTCCTTCACAGCTTGGGAGGCCCTACCAGAGTATACACTCGGCTGTGCATCGCAGTTCGACACCCAGTGTCATCCCCACGCCACGATGAGGCGACCGACCATTGTGGGGGTGACACTCGCAGCTGGAAAGAGGAAGAAATTCTGCACCGGATACGCTTTGAAGCGTTCGTTTATCTTCATTCCAGCGTGTTTGACGATGGATTGAAGGAACTGACAAAACTTTTGGACCCACCCAATATTTCACGCCAAACCCATAATTGCTCTGCCTGTTCAATGAGTACTCAAGCTGATAACTGATGCATGTCATTGCGCCAACATAGAAGCGAGAGCGGAAGGGATGAGAACGAGAACTTTAGTCCGTAAATCTTGCAATCCGTGCACTGGACTCAACCTTTTTTCGCTCATGACTGCGTCTAAACCATAGAAGTGCAAATCTTGGCTAGCTCGCAGTTTATCAAGACATTTATTCTATAAAGTATCAGCAACAACGCGCACAAACATTTTTTGGTGATAGAACAAGCGAGCCTAATTTCTCGAAATAATCGTCTCCTACCTTCCTACTTTGTAGGCACTGCCACTGCATAACCTCTACCGCTATGAGACAAGAACTAACAATTGTTTATGCTACCGCAGGTTTGCTAACGCCTGAGAAGGTATCCTCGTGTCACTTTTGACTTAATATGTGAACCTTCACACTATGGGTGCCAATCAACGACAATACTAGTAATTCTTGGAATCCTAGCGTAACAAACTGCAGTGATGTGTACTAAAAACTAAACATGACCAATCAAGTAAAGAGACAATAAAGAGACAAGAAAACAAAGAGAAATTAATGGAAATAAGCAGGCCTTAAATTTACGGTAGTTCAAGGCACCGTCCACCCAGATCATCAACTTCCATGTTTCGATCGTTCCGGGGCCTTCTCATGTCCCTGATTCCGTATATGAAGTTGAGAATCCGCGAAAACCCCAACAATCCCCATTCCAGAAAACCCGTAGGCCGGCTTTTTGGAACGGTGATTGGCTGAGCGCGCGCGGATGGGCGGGCATGGATGAGGAGGGTGCCGTCTGAGGGTCCTCGTGTATCTTCGTTATTCCGGAGCGATTTTCTCGCTTTAAAGCGACATTTTATGCCGCGACTTAGGCATTGGCTTGATAGGGGACCCTACTATTCATATGCTGCCAAAAGTTCAAGACCCTTGGTGGACGGTGCTTTTAAGTAGAGCGCTTGGCATGCATACCATCAATAACTCCAAATGTATCACACTTTTTTTCCAGAATCTTTGCTTTTGAAAGCTGCATTTTTGCTTTATGAAAAAGCAATTATGGCCTTTCAAATGACATTTTTACAGAAAACGCAACACTTTCCGGAGAGATGTTTTCTAAATGACTAAAAAGTGCTTTGACTGAGGGGTATTTGTTGTAGTTCCTATCAAATGTCGCAAGAACAAATTCAATTTATAAATGGAATAAAAAGCAATTCTGAAGCACTACCTTGCTACAGCTGAAGCCATGGTGAGTTTCTACCAATAAAACAGGTGACTACGCAAATTCTTATCCTCGCTAAATTCCCAAATCGTTCAGAATTTCATTGCGCTTATCGCAGCACTGATCTTTGTAGCTGGAGTGCACTCATATGGCAAACCGCCGAGAACATTTGAAGAGGTATCAGTTATAGTCGAACTTATTGTGTATTCGCACATCAATGATACTGGGGTTCAGTGCTTGAATGAGTGTGGCGAGCAAACGAAACGGTTTGCAAAGCCATAATGTGTGCAATGATGAACTGTTGTCCACTAAGCTGTGAGTGTCATGATGAATGCAAGAAGAAGGGTGGCGATGTGCGACGTTGTCAGTTGGACTGCCCTTTAAACGATACACCCTTTTGAGAGCATAGATGCTTTCGGATTGTAATTTTCTTGAATTTAATCTGTATTTACAGGTCTAAAAACTATGCAAATACTGTTTGATCATTAATGCATCGGTTGTTAGTCCTAGTTCGTGTATGTTTGTTCATTATAATTTGTACTATTCCATTTCGGTATATCTGGGGCGGTATACATTAATCTCCCGTTTTGAAAGCGGGCGTCACTTTCAATAGAAATCATACATGACAGGTCGGGCGCCCAACCCGGCCGGGCGATCATTTTGTATGGAAAATGATCGCCCGCTTTCAAAACGGAAGATTGATGCATACCGCCCCTGGTTGTTCTTTCAAAGATCCGACACTAATTCGGTGGGGACATAGTCAGCTAGTCTTTGTGCGTAGGCTCGTTGGCCCATAAAAGGGTATTCTAACCTTCAAGAAATGGCAAGATAGGTCGGTACTTTGTGGATGTAACCCTTACTTCAACATCTTGGCGGCTGAAAGGCGGGGCTTGCGACCTAAAGTGCGGTTCAGGATTATACGAACGCCTTAGATTTTGAAGGGTTTGGACTTTTTGAAAAAAAACTTAAAAAGCCGTTGGTACCACGCGATAGAACACAGCCGAAAACGGAATATGATTCATAAGAATGGAAATCTATGTCAACTGTAGGAGTGTTTTTGCGCCCAATGCGAATTTTTGGCGGTTCATAATTATACGAACACCTCAAACAAAGGTCCATTTTTCACTCAAGATTGCAACCTTTTGAGTCCAAATTTTATGTAGAGTTACAGTAGCAAAGTCTGACGTATCTGCTACACATCATACCCAGTGCAGTTCAAAAAGAGGATCTTTATTTTTTTCAGATGGCTTCAAATGCTTTTGGAGTGATTGCGCTCCAAAAACATCCGTTCTTCTGTAGTTCACGCACTCTAATTAGCTTCTACCAAGACTCTGAGATAGAATAAGCTCCTTCGATAGGTACTTTGTTTGACGCTTGGAAAATCTTTGCGTTTCCGTGCCGTTCTTCAACCAAGTTCCAAACTTACACTAGAGTTGGCACGATTTCAGGCCTCTAAACTCAGGTTGTGAAGCCCTACAATGAAGTATGCACATAGTATGTAGATTTTCACAAGACTGTGTATTTGGCTAGAGAAAATCAGCAGCATTAAGCGTTTGTTTCGGCCACGCAGACGTCATTTCACCAAAACCGCTGTTTTTACTATTGCAATCCATTTATTTAGTTTGTAGCTCCATAGCCTCAAAATCAGTTCTACAAATAACCCAAAAACTTTGACATGGATGCATCATCATGCAAACAATGCAGCTGCTTCAAGACAAGTGTTTGCGCGATAAAAAGCTGAGTTTTGGGGCTCGAAATCATGCTAACTTCAGGGTAAGGTTGAAACTTGGTTGAACGGCACGAAAACGCATAAATTTTCCAATCGTCAAACAAAATATTTATCGAAAGCGCTTATTTTATCTCATAGCCTTGGTAGAAGCTAATTAGAGTGCGCAAACTATAGATAAATAAATGCTTTTGGCCTTTTGAAAAAAGTAAAGGTCCTCTTTTTGAACTGCACTGGGTTTAGTGTGTAGCAGATATGTCAGAATTTGTTACTGTAACTCTACAAAAAATTTGGACTCGAAAGATTTCAATCTTGAATGAAAAATGGACCTTTGTTTGAGGTGTTCGTATAATTATGAACCGCTAAAAATTCGCATTAGGCGCAAAAACACTCCTAAGATTGACATCGATTTCCATTCTTGTGGATCGTATACCGTTTTCGGCTGTGTTTTGCTCTATCGCGTGGTACCAACGGCTTTTGAGTTTCTTCCAAAAAGTCTAAAATCTTTAAAATTTTGGGTGTTCGCATAATTATGAACCGCACAGTAAGGCTGCTCGCGACGCGATCCACTCCGCGTCTCTCGCTCTCTGATCATTAACTAGCCTGAATTAGGTCACGAAGCCTCGCCTTCCAGCCGCAAAAGGTTGAATCGAAGGGTAATATCATCAGCTTATAAATAGCTGTTGACCTTTTAGTCAGATAACTTCTAACATACACATTACTTGATCTTTGGCAGAAGTGGGTATACTAAACATGACGCACAAGCTACATCTGAACCGATATAAATGTTGCAAAATAATGAGCGTTTTGCGAAGTTTCACTTTGACTTACCATAGTTTTCTCAAAAGAATTACTTTTCCAAAAGCGGAAGACGATCAGAAGCAACAAGCCTTTCGCAATACGCGCACATCAACTTTTTTCGGAGACGTCATGTAGGACAAATTTAACTTTCCTTCAAAGTTTGTTAGTATAGATGTTGAGTATCCTTCTTGTAACCGCAACCAGCAGGATACATGTTGGTGAAAAGGGCTTAAACAAGAATTATTTGCGAAAAGAATAAATTGAGATCTAAAAATGTCAGCTTTTCTCAACATTTTTTCAGAAAGCCTCGAAGTCCCAAATTATGGAATTTTCCACTTTGCTGTGTATTGAACACATGATGTTCTTGCAAAATACTGTCAGCAAGATGTCCTACCCTTATGCTTAAAGAAATGAGCGAAGCTTTGGCGATAGCATTCTTCAAAAGAGACTTGTGGGCCATGGAACCACAACGACTTGCCCATATCGAGGCGCCGATACCTCAGTCTAGATAGCTTCAAAAAAAGCATTTAAGTGTGCGTGATGTCGAATTTCCATTACATACAATTGTTGAATTTTTGAAAGAACTCCATCATTCGCGCTTGAATTCTGGCTAAAAGAGTGTATGCAATAAAATTTTCGTTCTGAGTGGTTGTATAAAGCTTTGTAAATTTTCGGCAAATCGGGCTAGAAGCCTGTTTCTCCCATTTCTAGGTAGAGCATGAAAAGAGCTTCTCACAGTAATATGCCAAATATCAAAAAAAAAGTTCGGTGAAAATCCTGTCCTGGAAAAAGGCTTAAAAACAATCATAGATTTTGCATCAACCTAATATATCAATCCAAAAATCTCTGACCAAGCCCTGTTTTGCCTCATGAATGAGAGCTCCACCTGACCGGAGGCCCATTCATAGCAGTGAAAAAACGCCCGATCAGGACTCTGAGGATTCCATTCGGTTTCGTACCAGATACGATCTCAGCTTATACTGCAAAGTGCTGCTATCTGTCACGCTAAAATATTATAGTAAGGTCTCTGAGATAGACAAACGGAGAAAAACAGATCCCCAGAGCACCGAGTAGGAAGCGGACACTGCCTGATGGCAAACCCTTACCCGGATGGACAATTGATACATACCGCCCCAGGTTTTTGCATGGACATGTTCCAAATCAAGTGAGTATTCGAACTGCAGAAACTAGAACGAAAAGAGCTCTGTTAAATAATTTTGATGAACTCTGCTCCCGTTTGCAGTATTGCTGAAGCATTATGTGTTGTTTTATAGCATTTAAGCTTTTACAAAAACAATTTCCGAATGCCTTTTAACCTTCGTTGGTCAAAACTAAAGATCTCTTCAATTCGTTCTCGCTTACCACTGACTCAGGCTGATTTTTCTTCAAATCAATTAGCTGAAGAAAAGAAGCGCGAATGGCGATAAAACCTTTTTGTTAACAACAAATTCCAAAGGTCAGAGAGAATTTTATTAGTGAAAAAGTCAAAAACACATGCCTCTCCCTTGGTTATATTTGAACAATGGAAACTTCAGAACGAAAAAATTAGGTAACTGTTTCTTTCTCTTTTATTCAGATGTTTGTTAGCTAGCCTAATAACAAAAACATCTATTAGAAAAAGATTATTCGCAGAAATTGAAATTTTTTTGCGACCATCAGTATTTTGATTTTACATTTTCCCATGTTGGTACGCTTTTCTTTAGTATGTTTGAATTCCATACACCTTCACCTTTTAAAATTGGTCCTAACATAAATCGGCTCCCCACCATCATTTGAACAGGGTTTTACTGTATTCTAGTAGGCATTGTCATGGTCAGAAAAGTAGTGATATGTTTCAAAAGAACCTCAAAAGAAATTCTCTATGTCAAACATATGAAATGCAGATAATATCACAGAAGGTAAATCATAGTAGTTCTCAAATGCAGTTTACATAAAGGAATTTGAAAGTAAGAAGATGGCAGCATGCATGGACATTTTGATATGTTTAGGAAAGAATTCTGTTTGGCACACGTTTTATCTACAAGGATAAGAATACGTGCAAAAAAGCTTCATTTCAAAGGAAGGAAATAGAAAGTGTTTCTGACGGAGCCTCTGTTTGGCTTCAACATTTCACACGATTTTGATGTACAAAAAATTCTATTAATTTTTGATGTGATAAATAATAAAAGACTTGGCGTTCTTTATTTTATGCGGGCAGAAGCTGGACATGTTCTACTTCATAGTGAGTGGGGCTTCTAAATGTATGCGAACCTTGATGGCAACGCCTTACCAAATCTAGGGTATAACTCATAGATAGGGAAGTGTTACCTGAACAGTACACTAGTTTCTGGCTCACTACCGCTCCCCGCTTCGTCGAGAAATTTTTTTGCCATTATATGTGCGAGGCGATTTTCAAGATTCCATCAGTACATATTTTCATCGCGATAAGGTAGAGGGCAGAAATTGACCCACAGTAACTTTTCACAACTGCCTATCTCATCGCAAAAGCCTCTCTAGATACCATTTTTCTGTCCCTCACTGCATTTATTCGTTCTGAAGTTTGATTAACGACTGCGTTTCTATTTACATGGATTGACACCGCAAGATTGTCCACTTTCCAGCTTACGTTATTTGAAGAAAAAAAGAAGTCTAGCTGGAGCAGCCATGTGAAGGTAGTTGCACCAAAAAGCATTAACAGGGAAAGTCAGGTAACTTATGGCTAAATTCGTGTTTTGAGACGGGACACATGTATTTAGAATCAGCTTCGAACGCTGATTTTAGTGTGTGCTGTACTCAGCTGCGGCACGTTACTATAAAGAAAGTCACTGATTTTTTCCTGTGCTCTCAGCCTCGTTCTTAGGCAGACTTCCACCTACAGGCGCCCTTCCCCTGCTGAGTAGTACGCTAATTTCGCACAGAAAAAGATCAGTTATTAGGGTGCCTCATAATTTTTTACCGTTTCAATTGCAGCAGTCGTCTTTTTGTATTTTTCCATCAACTGATGTGGCTTAAGTAATCATTCGACAGTGCAAAGCAAGTCTACAAGTTGGCTATCAATAGAACCAATTTGTAATTAATCCAAGTGAAGATTTGATGAAATATGATAGCAGTCAAACTAACTTTACCGTAAAAAATCGTACCTTGGCCCCAAGAATTTGAAAATTCGCTCATACATACAAAAGTACGACCATGTATTTGTACCCTTTGTAGGTGCCCCAGTTCTCGAGTAATGCTGATGTCTACTTTAAAAAATGAGAGACCCTAACTTTCTTCAGAGTAATGTGTCGAAGCTAAGAACAGCATATTTGGAATAGCGTTTGAAGCTGGCCCCGGCCCTTAATGTATCCGACCCGATTATTATTTGCATAAATAAAATGCTTTGTATTTACGAGCAGGGCTCGGCACGAGGTGGCTAGATGAAAATGCAAAAAACGAAGTCCCCCTTGACTTTTGGGTATTTTTACGAAGTCCCCTTTGACCACCCACCATATTCCCTAAAAATCCTCCAAAAAAACGAAACGTCGCCTCGCCAATTTCGCGTGTGTCTTCGGTCACAAAAACGAAACCCCCTTTGCTTTTCGTCCCAAAAACGATATCCAGCTTGCTTGTAAGCCACCTCGTGCCGAGCCCTGTTTACGAGTACCCTAGAGGGTACACTAAGCCTAAGGCGCACAGCAAAAGAGTTTGCGTAATTCATTTCAGCTTTCAGCTCAACTAATTCCACACAAGGCGAGCAACGTGTACAGCCACAAATGGTTCTAGCGTTGCTCAGCTGGTATCAGTGCCATCGCCCGCGCAACTCGACCCATTGATTGTCTATCTATTCGCCGATGGCAAAAAATCACACTGGCATTCTTGTCACCTGTCCTATTTACTGTCGCCACATTTCGTCACTTCCACATGAGTCCAAAAGTGCAATTAATAATAGGTAATTTCTACAAGAGCTTTTAAGTGGATAGCTCAAATGTTTTTCAGATACTGATGGAGTCTCGGATGACATACGAGCTATTTCGCTTGCTATGCAGCATCCTGATGTAGAGGTACAACTTAGCTTTTGATATTGGCCTTTTCACGTATTCTATCGTACCCGCTTCTTACGCTTATTTACTCTGGCCATAACGCTTTATTTCATTAAGAACAATTCCAGAAATGTTGAAATATTAGGCCAATTCTTGGGCAGTTGATTCAAAAGTAACACCAAGAACTTACGCGCAATTCGGAAAATGATATGTTAGTATTGAATGTTTAAGAGCATATTATAAATCAGAACTCTTGTGTTGGGATCTTTAGAGCTTCAAGAAAATTATATGCTTAACTTATCAAGAAGTTAAGTTTCTAATAATTTGCCTTGCAGTAACTGGTTCCGAGAATGCAACAAATCTGATTTGATCTTATAAGCACTATCTTTGTTTTTATTAACAATGCTTTTCTTTATCTACTAGTTTTTGCGAATGTAGGTACTGGCGCAGATCAGTTGAGGAAGACTGAAAATTGCAAGAACTCGTTTTCCGGCTGCCACAATGTGCATTCAAAAGCAATTAATACGTTCAGTGCTTACTAGAATGTTTATTCTCTTGTGAGCAACCAATATCTTGAGCCAACACGATTTCCACCGTTTTCGCCAAGTACTTGTGTAATCATTCGACAGGGCAAAGCATGCTCTACAAGAAGGCTGTCAGAAGTCTGCCCAAGTCGTATGTCAGGTGAAGATTTGAGCTGAAATTATAGCAGTCAATAACGAACTTTACCGTCAAAAATCGTATCTCCGCCTCAAAAATTTGAAAATTCCTTAATTTATTCTAGCATATGCTTGACACTCAAACATTCAATTGTATACTTTCTGTAATTTTTTTATGGGAATGAAGAAAAAAATGAATGGAGTAGAGTGGCAAACCCCGCCCTTAAACGTTCTAAGCTCCTCTCACGCACGTGATCATATAGCTCATACATACAGAAGCGCAATTATCTACTTGTAATCTTTTTAGGTGCCTCACTCTGAAAATGCTGATGTTCGAGGTAAAAACGGTAAAAAATCATGAGACACCCTAATACATCATTGATCAAGAAATCCACGCTATCACAAACAAACTTGACATTTACATGCTTCGTCGGACCATGAATTATCAGTTTAAGGCCTCAAATCATTCTTCTCAAAGATAAGGATTTCTTTGAATAGGCTTATCAGCCCCGAAGGTGCTGCGCTTGTGCAGGGACGCAAATCATGCGTTGGAAAATGGTTGGGATATGATTTGTGCATCAAAATCTTCTCCAAGAAAACATGCGGTTGTACTAGTACGAGTGGAATATTCTTGAATATTCTTTAAGATTGACAGTTTCAGTTTCGCTTTTGCTTTTGCAACGTAGCAGCGTGCTTTGCGTGAAGTACAAACTTAGTCGGATGTCTCTATGAATAATTGCAATGGAGTTTCCAAATTCCAGTTTTGTTTGAACATTTCCAAACGAATTTCTGATGCAAGACTGCTCCAATCTATAGAATATACGTTGTGGGTTGTGTTCCCAGAAACTCTCTCTCTCTATTTCTATTTGACAAGGAAAAGATGGTCAGTCGAAGAGGCTTTCTAGTATGAAATGGGTACTGCTTAAGGGGTATGAAACGCTGATTCCAGATCTACTTTCCTTATCTGCTGCGGGTTCATCTATCTGACAAGGAAAGGATGGTCAGTCGAAGAGGCTTTCTATTAGGTTGTCAAGAAAATAATGTCGTTTTTCATAGCAAAGCCATAGGACAAATCCAAAAAAACATTGTGGGAGGTACCAATCGATAGAGCAAAGGAAACCTAGAAGATGATATCCGAACATTGGCAGAACTTGTTGTTTACGAAAAGTTCAGAGCCAAAACATACGAGCAACTCGTAGTCCCAAAAATTGGATTTTCGCCCTAGAAAATCCTGCGGACCTCTCACTTGCTCCTGCTTGTAAAGACATGCACTTATCCATAGGTACACTTGATATATTTTTTCCATGCTTAGAAACCAAGAAAAAATTGAAAAATGGAAAATGGCAAACTCCGCCCCCAGTAGTACTACTCAGACATTTGGAAACTCTCAGCGGGCAGCGATAGCAAGCAGTTTCAGTGGGCGGGCGGCGATAACTCGGAAAAAGTAGCGAGCGGGCAGCGACAGGCTATCAGCGGGCTGCCATAATCTTCCGTGAGTCAGAAAATAACTACAGAGCGCGTTATTGCTACAAAAGCACCCAGAAGGCGACGACAAGGCAGCGATAACAGCTAGTTGGCAACGACCAGGAAGCGATGGGGTTGCGAAAGCAAGGTTTTTGTGAGCGGGTCGCGAAGATGCTATGAGCGGGCACCGATAACTTGTATCTGGCTGGTATCAATTTGTCGTGATAACCACGATCACCATGAGGGGCGGAGCGCCGGTCAAAGGCGACTAGGCGTACAGAGAGAATGATTATTCATTCTTGTGGTTGCTCCCTCAAGCAAGTCGACTTCCAGGCAAAGTGGCGCTTCAAACAAGCAACAATATATGTAATTCTAAGTTATGTCTCATTCGATTATGTTATCTTGACGCAATAAACAGATTGTAAGTTTGTTTGTGGTTATCAGCGATTAAACCTAAACAAGGTTTAAACATGGTGCATCGGCCGATGGACTCAGGTCGTCCCTGCTGGAGTGGGCATTCGTTTTGATTGTTCTCAAGTATTTTACTCGCAGAACTGGAAGAAGGGAGAGGGAAGTCGGTAAGTGGAGCCTGATCAACTTCACTGTCCCCTTCAAGTTCTCCCTCTTCCAGAAATAAATAGCCGGCTACATACAAAGGTCATCAGTGACTAGAGTTGGTGGCTCGAAATAATCACCTAGAGTTGGTGGCTCGAAATAATCACCTAGAGTTGGTGGCTCGAAATAATCACCTAGAGTTGGTGGCTCGAAATAATCACCTAGAGTTGGTGGCTCGAAATAATCACCTAGAGTTGGTGACTCGAAATAATCACCTAGAGTCGGTGGCTCGAAATAATCACCGGGAGATGATGTCTGGAAATGGGCACCAGAAATCAGGATCGTCAAAAAGGTAACGTACTCTCTACTGATTGTTTTGCATTTTGTACACTGATACATATTTTATTCATTTTACAACAATACGAAACTGCGCATTGATGAGTTATGCAAACAAAAAAAAATTCCATTATAAAGATAGATGCACTGATAAAGAAAAAAAAATGTTTTGAGAAAGAGAGTAATGTTTATCGAGATAAAGACGTTCTCATAGAAACAATGAAAACAAGCAAGCTTATCTCATTTATACAATCGTCAACATCCGGCACGAAATAAAAGGTGGTCCCATATGCCGTCCAACATTGTCATATTGCTTCGTGCACTGTATCATCGCGCTGAAATATGTCTTTTGAATTTACCATAAAATCGGTAAAACAAAAACTAACAAGGCAACTCAACGAGCTATTATCCATGCACGTTGAGGCAGAACAATTCAAAGAATTATGGAAGTTCCCTACTAACTGGGAACAACTGGAAAACTATATTCTTTCCAACAAAGCAATACTATCAAATTTGATAGGGCAAATCAAAGAAAGGGAAGAAAAACTAGTGAATGACTACTCGACCTATGTTGCAGAGATAGAATCAATCAAAAGCGAAGACAAAGTAAGAGGGGAGACAATTGAAGCAGAATTTGATCATTACTGGGAGGTCAAACAAGGAGATCAAATATTGGATACGAGCAGTCAACTGAGGAGGAAATTAGAAATCCGCCTTGTCGAGCTTGAATGTCAAGAAAGAGCAGCAAAAAGGGACGCTGATAAGGAAACAAACATATCAGTATCCCAAGCAATAATGTCGCAAGCCGCAGCTCAAGTAACTGTTACCGATGGACAATCAAACCTACCAAAACAAGATGAGGGGACGCATCCAAGCAACTCCTTCACCGTACCTCCACAATCACAAATGTTCCGTTATTTATACGGACATGAATTACGCGTCCCAGAATTTCATGGGAATCCCGAAGAATTCGAATCGTTCTGGGAACTTTTCGAAGAACTCGTTCATAAACAGCCTTACAGTGACTTGGAGAAACTATCTATTCTGTTAAGTTCTTGTAAAGGAGATGCAGAGCGTGCTTTGCGAATGATACCGCGTAATGGGCACTCATATGGCTTAGCAGTTATGCAATTGAAATCCCAATTTCGTGATGAGCGCAGGAATAAAACCATTCTTTTACGCAAACTGCAAGCCCTGCCAAGAGCAGGGGAAGATCCCAGACAACTTCAAAATACTTACAACGACATCCTGGCCCTAGTAGCCGAGATGCGAAAACAAAACGAGGCTGTCGACAACACCGGTCTGTTACAAACAGTTCTTAGCAAATTTTCGAAAAGTATTCAGGATGAAGCGGCAAAACGAGAATATGATTCTAAAAAGATCTGGTCTATGAGCGACCTCATGGAAAATCTTGATCTTCTTGTAAAAAGGCGAGTTCACGTAGGATTCAAAACCGGTAGAAATCAAGAAGAAAATTTCACAGCGTTAAGCATTCAGTCGAAACCTCAGACATTATATTGTGTCGGATGCAACGGAGCACATAGGTTCGTAGACTGTGATAAGTACAAAAACACGCACGAAAGAAGAGAAAGGCTCAAGCAGATGAGGGTATGTTGGATTTGCTTCAGCAAACGACATCAGTCTCATGAATGCCACAAACAGCGATGTCCTCATTGTGGAGGAGCACACCATCCCGTGCTGTGCAATCGTCAAGTACACAGCAGTAGAAGAACAAGCTGCTTTAGACAAAGAGCATTTTCCCCATCCTCCAGCCACATACAGAGACAGCCGTCTCCTAAGCCACAACAACGGTATAAACACAATCGATCCCCCTCCCCAGTTTTTCGTCCAAAAGCGCAAAGCCCAAACGTGAGTTTTAAAGATGCTGGACGATTACGAATTAATAGTCCTATCCCAAAGAGCAGATATACGAGAAATCGATACAACGAAGATTACAGAAAACAAGGAAACAGATCCTTTCATAGGTCGCCCAGCCATAAAAGCCCCAATCGAGTAAGATTTGTGACTTTCACAATGTCAAAACGGGACTCCGACGCTGACGATTCAACACTTACATTAGCAAACGAGAAAGAGTTACAGAGTATTGAAAATGCACAATGTACAAGATTGATGACAGTCCCAGTAAAAATTCGCAATAACAGCTCCGGACAAATGGAGACAATTATGGCCCTCTTGGATAGCGCATCGGATTCGTCATTCATTACCATCGAAGCCGTTCGAAGGTTAAACTTGAAATCGCATTCAGAACGAATAATAACAGTCACAACATTTGGAGGACGAGCATATCAGAGAAGCACAAAACGAGTTGAGGTAACGCTTTTCAACTACAACGGACAACCGATGGAAGTCACCCTACTTACTCATGAAAATATCACTAAGCCTCTATGCTTATGTGATCTTACAGAAGAAGACTTAAGATTCCTCGAAGACAACTTCATCCTTACAGACAAATCTCTTCTCAGGCAAACAACCGTCAACCCGGAAATTTTGTTAGGCATAGACTACTTCAATAGTATTCTAATAATCGACAAACAACCTATTCAACTTCCCTCCGGCTTCTACGTGACACCTACATTCTTTGGTCATGTTATTTCAGGTTCCCATTTTGGTCATCTTGAGCATTCTAGCAGCTGGGGAAACCATTCACTTACTGTGGATGTCGAAGACCTCTACCACCAATACGAAACGTTCCGATCCAATGAAGATAATTGGGTAAATGCACCCACCCAGCAACAAGAGAAGGAACAAATCATGAACAATTTCAACTCTACAGTACAAATACGCGAGCACAAGATATTTGTGCAATTTCCATGGAAAGAAAATAAAAATAAACTCTCAGACAACTTTGGGTTGGCCCTTAGTAGGCTTCATCAACAATTCAAACTGTCCTACCAAAATCCAAAACTATGGGAACAATACTGTGGAATTATAGAAGAACAACTAAAGATGGGTATCATAGAAGAGGTCCAAGAAAAACACAAAGCTGAATCTCCGCTGTACTATATCCCACACCAAGCGGTTGTGAAACCGTCAAGTCACACAACAAAAGTAAGGATAGTCTTAGATGCCTCCTCGAAACAGAAAGGAGAGTTGAGTTTGAATGATGTGATTCACCAAGGCCCCATGCTTCTACCCAGTTTACTAGGTATCTTGATACGTGCTAGAATCGGTAACAAGATACTCATTGCGGATGTCGAAAAAGCTTTCCATACAATCTATCTACAAGAGACTGAGAGAGATGCTGTACGATTTTTGTGGTTAAAAGATACTGCCAAGCCACCAGTATACCACAACATAAAAATCATGCGTTTTCAGAGACTAGCCTTTGGCATTAACGCCTCTCCCTCGCTTCTTGCCATGTCAATCAAATACTATCTTGACAAAGAATTGCACTCGCAAATTTCTGAAGAGATTATCAGGAATCTCTATGTAGATAATGTCTTACTATCAGCAGAATCAACCGAAGAAGCGATTAACAAATACCTACTTAGCAAACAAATTTTCAAAGACATGTCCATGAATCTGAGGGAATATATCTCCAATGATCCACACTGTAATGAAAAGATCAACCTAAATGACATCGCCAATCACAAAGACCATAAAATACTTGGAATAGCATGGGACCCGGATCAAGACCAGTTGAAACTGAAATCAAAACTAAAGTACACGCCAATCCCCACCAAAAGGTCTGTATTGCAAGCAATACATTCCACATTCGATCCCTTAGGATTTTTGACTCCATTGTTACTAAACGCACGCATTTTTATGCAAGATCTATGGCAAAAGCCATACAAGTGGGATTCTCCCCTGTCGAAGGAAGATGACAAGAGCTGGCGCAGCATATGCGACGAAGCATGTGATTTTAATGTTGCCATTCCAAGGAAAATAACAACACATGCTCAAGGAGAAGTCAACCAGATTCATACGTTTGTGGACGCATCAATAAGAAGCTACGCGGCCTGCGTGTACATGAGAACGAAAAATTCAACAGGTACTATCGAAAGTCATCTACTCATTGCTCGCAGCAGACTATCTCCGAAAAAAAGTCTGCAAAATCAATCCAATATAACAATTCCCCGCCTGGAGTTGATGGCATTAGAACTGGGAATGAAACTCACAGAGTTTGTACTAGATGAGATAGACTTGAACATTGATTATGTTCACATATATAGCGACTCGCAAATAGTGCTCTGTTGGGTTCATACGACTAAACCGAAAAACAAAAATGGTACATTCGTCAGTAATCGAGTTGCAAAAATAAAAGAGTCACTACAGAGAATTGCCGAGAAAGGGGTCGAATGTCAAATCCAGTACATCCCTAGTGAAAAAAAATCCTGCAGATTACGCCACCCGGGGTACTAATTCGGCCGAGATCATCAAAGCTGAGTGGATGAAAGGACCAAAATTTCTTCTAAACACTGAACAGTACACCAACCAAGAATTCCCTCTACGCATAACCACCAAAAACAAAGACATTCAACTAGATGAAAGTGAACAGACAAGTGTGGAAAATATTCAGGAAGAAGACAGAGAAGAATGTACTGGAAATGACTCTTTAAGGGAATTGCCAATACATGCGACATGCACCGAGGCAAAGATGGACAAACAATTGCCGCTACCCGTATTGTCAACATGGTTTGAAACAAAAAGAGCAATGACAAATGTACTACGTTTCGTCAAACTTAGAATCAGTAGTACCATATCAGAAGAAAATCAACGAAAATTGAGTATAGCCATACCTGAGCTGTCTGAGATCCGTACGGAACGCCAGCGTCAGGAAATAAGCACCGAAGAGATCAACGCCGCTGAAAAATGTATCATCAAAATGATACAGCGTCAGTTCAAAATACTAAATGACAAATACAAGAATCTCAACCTACTTCCTGACCCTGACGGTATTCTTAGATGTTTTGGGAGATTACAAAAGTCTTTACTACCAGAAAATACTCGCAACCCTATCCTTCTTCCACCCAATGACCCCATCACAAGACTGATCGTAAAAGAGTATCACGAAAAAATTGGACATCAGGGAGTAAATGGGACTATAGCGAATATACGTACCAAATTTTGGATACCAACAGCAAGACAAGTAGTACGCAAGACATTGAATTCATGCATGATTTGCAAAAGATGGCACGCAAAGCCATACCTGTATCCGAATTCGCCGTCACTACCACTCTGTCGATCATCAAGTTCTCGACCATTTGAGCATGTGGGGATAGACTTCGCGGGTCCTTTTTATGTCCGAGCAATGGAAAACTCTACCATAAAGGTGTGGACATGCCTCTTCACATGCATGGTCACAAGAGCCGTGCACCTGGAAATGGTCGAATCGTTAAGTGCAGAAGCGTTTGTAAATAGCTTACGACGATTTGTAGCGAGACGAGGAGTACCAACATCAATAATTTCTGATAATGCAACCAATTTTCAATTAGGACAAGAAATTATCAATGATCAAACAGCGCAAAACGAGATTGCTGACGTCTCAACATTCAACACATTCTTGTCAAAAAATCAAATAAAATGGAAGTTTATCACACCCCTTTCACCATGGAAAGGAGGTTTCTATGAAAGGCTCGTGGGAATTATGAAACTATGTTTGCGAAAAATAATAGGACGCCGACAACTTGCTGCCCCCAGCTTCCAAACTTTTCTCAGCGAAGCAGAAGCAATGATCAACACAAGGCCTCTGGCCTACGCCGGCAGCGACGTTGATGACTCACTCATCATCAGGCCAATCGATTTCTTGATACCACATGCTCAGCTCAACCTTATGAAAGAACAAGATGAAAGTGAAACAGAATACGTACCACACATGACCAGAAAGTCTGAGGCAGTAAATTATCTTGCCGAAACAAATAACTACCTCACAAAAATGTGGACTATGTGGAGACAACAATATCTACTAGAACTCAGGAATTATCATGAAAAACGAATTCGCCAAAAAAGTTTCACGAGAAAAATACCACACATTGGAGAAGTAGTACTTATCATGGACGATAAAATAAAACGAGGATGCTGGCCAATGGGTCTGGTAACTCACATCGTAAAAGGGCCCGACGGAGAAGTACGTGAAGTCCAGCTACGTACTGCTTTCCAAAAAAGCATCACCCGCTCAATCAATATGCTTGTTCCGATGGAATTGGATGACTCATCTGACACATGTGTTGGCGAAGTGCCGAGGAACGAGACAACAGAGAAATCAACGCCAGCACCGAATACTGGGAGAGACAAAAGTCATCTTCGAGAAAAATTGCCCAGGAAAGCAAAAGAAAACGTGCACTATACACTAAATTGCGCATGCAACGGTTCAGAATCACATCAAAAGTGCAGTCCTAAATTACCTTGGCATGCATGGCTTTACACTATGACTCTGATTTCACTATTTGCACAAGCAAATACACATAAAGAAACGCTGCTAACCGAGTGCATTCTCGGCGGAATCAAAATATACGGTCTCAACGCACAAACTCTGCAAGTATGCGGAGAACATCATTGCATGGAGATAAAAAATACACAAGAAAATCTCACAATACAGTTTCCGCCCGAAGTAGTACTACACAAACACAATGTTCTAATCAAAACGTTGTCTTCTGATACCACGCAAGCCTTCCAATTCACATGCCCGCCAAGTCCGTTTTGTGAACAAATCAAATGCACATTTTGCTCCATCATGATTAACAACCCACACTGCTGGCCCAAAACTACCATTTTAGTATTAGCAATCATTAGTTACACAATCACAATCACCTTGTTACTAGCACTGTCATGTCTCAAAAAATTAAGACGATGTCTTCGCAGAAGTACTGTTAAACTTATTGCGCTAGGACTGAATATTCTCCACGCATGTTGCTCCACAATAGGCCAAAGGGACACAAAAACGAATGAGGACATACCACTCGTAGAAGTGCGAGCAAGATCTCAGGAAAGATGGAAACCGTCTACTCTCGTCAAAATTCTTACCATATCATTGATACTACTGAATATCATCGCAAAAACAACAGCATGTCAGCAAACTATAGTAGTGCAAACAAACATAACACGATGCACAGCAGAAAGCGGCTGCAACACGAAAAAAGAATTACTGCTGAAACTAAACTCAATGCAGCCAGAAGCGTGTTTTCGCATTCGACATCGTAACAAGACAATATCACAAACAAAGATAACACTCAAAGAAGTCATTCTGAGATGCAACAAAGAAACACTTTACTACACACGTAACACGGAAACGCGCGTACAATTCAGTAAGCGGTGCCCGCATATGGGTACGTGTTCAGGACTCAAGTGTGCAAAAATAACTCCAGAATCCAAGATAGAAGAGTTAGCCATGTCAAACAAGTACACAGGCATTACATATTGCACAGAATCCTGTGGCGGGCTAGGGTGCTCCTGCGGCTTTTCGTCGTCAGGATGCCTTTTTTATAGGATTTATCATGTCCCAATAGACAAGGAACTTTATGAAGTCTTTCACTGTCCTACATGGCTAGTAAAAGTGGGACTCTCAATTGAACAAACGATGTTCCGACAAAAACCGAAAAAGTACACGATAGAACTCCAACAAAATGTCAAGAAGAACTTTGAAAAAATGTCGGCAGAAGTGACATCAATCGAAACAAGACCCATGCCATTCCTTGGAGATACCTTCATAGAAAACTCAAAAATGACAGCCCGCTTGAAAGAACATCATACCTTTAGCTACGCATGTGTCAAAACTGAAAACAATACGAAGTCACCGGTGGGAAAAATAGAGTGCACAATTCGAGACACCTGCGACTGCAGGCCAGCAGAAGACAGTGTCAACTGCTATTGCACACATAACAACATAACACAAACGATAGAATTGAATCAAATTCTCCCAATCCGCATACCAAATGCTCAAATTATTCCAGAAGGCAAAAGCAGAATACTCACCGTGAGAATCTCGGAAGCCAGTTCAGAGTTAGCTTTGCTCCTAGATACAATCGGTTCAAATGTGCAATTCACATACGAGAAATTTCAGTGCCGAATCCACAGCGCGACCATTTATGGTTGCTACAACTGCTTGAAGGGTGCGATAACGCACATATACTGTATTTCGGACATCCCCGAGGCAGTAGCAGAGGTAAATTGCCAATCTCAATCGTTCATTCTCAACTGTTCACCAAAAGGCTACATCAATGAGATACATTTCTATTCCAACCAAGCTGTTTTCGCGGAGACATGCCATGCATTTTGTAGCGAAAGCGAGCAAATCTTCACGATAACCGGACAACTACATTTTATTCAAACTTCCTTGCCAATTTACAAATTGATAGCGGCGAAAGATGATAAAACAAGCTTGACGAATACTCTCAAATTTGAGTTTCCAGATATAGTGGAAGCGTTATCAATAATGAGCCGTTATGCAATATTTACGGTCTTCATGCTCCTCACGCTTATCGGGTCAGTGATCATCACTATCCTCGCGTGCAGAGCAACGCAATCAAGCTCAACGCGAGAAAACGGTTATCGCCGTAATATCTATAGAAACATAGCACGGCAAGCACTACCAATGCCGCTGATGGCGGTATATATGTCAGCAACATTCTTCAAGATAACTCTGCGAATCGTTTTGTTCTTCCCTCGTATCTTGCTCCATTTTCTCCATGTTGTACTCAAAGCTTTAGCGAAAATTTGAGCTCCGCATTTTCGTCAAGTGGTAAACAATCAAGCAATTTTTTCAAACAAGATCATTCTTTTCCAGGAATGGAGCAAGAATGCCACACAAGGGATAATGAAAATGAAACCAGTGGCGAAGAGCATGAAGAGATGAGCCCGTACGTGGCAATGGAGGTTGAACTGACAGGTGACGAAGATAATCATTCTCAAGTAAAAGGAGAGCCACCCGCGCACATGTGCAGTCCTAAATGCGAGGCAATGGAAAGTCTTCATGAATCTATCAGGGCTCTCCACGAGGACGTGATTAACCTAAGAAAGGAAATAAAAATGCAGAAGGTAAGATGAGTTGATTTTGAATCAAACTAACTTACTCAAGTGTAACTGTTAAGAAGAGCAGAAAACGCAAACACGAAAGCGACAATTACACAAAAAACAAGACAAGCAAACAGCCTAAGGTAATATTCAAACCTTGTTGAAAACCCCAAACAATCAATCATTTTAGGAAATGGATTCCTTAGCCGCGCATATGCAAGTATGCGCAGTAGAAGATAGGAAGCCCGACATGTTGCACGAGGCAGTCCAAACTGCAACACCTTATCAAGAAGACCACGAAATGCCACGTGGGGGACGAGGACTACTTCGAGACCGTGAAAGAAGCCCGCCAAGACAACGAGCAGGAAAACGAGCAACAGAACAAGAAAGCGTTATGGCGGGAGATCCACCATCGGGGTGTTTGTTTTGTAACGGCCCCCATTGGGCAAGCAACTGCAACTACGCGAATACGCTTTCGTCGCGTCGGCAGATGCTAGCACGCCAAAATAGGTGTGAAAGATGCCTTGGCCCCGCGAATCACCTTGTTACCGCATGCCAACCCAGAACCAACTGTTTTTATTGCAAACTTGCCAAGCGCTATGGCGAGATGACTCGTCATCACACGGTATTTTGCCACTACCAGTTCAAAATGTGAACGGATTCCAAATTGGGAATGGATTCCCCTCGGAGTTTGACAACACGTATTTTCAAAAAAAAAAAACTTCCGCATAGCACCACAACGCCGACGAAACGAAAACGCGCCAAATGATCACTTGAATGATTTTTGCTGTTCTATCGATTATTCTTGCCAATAAACCAATAAATCATGATTGGTGGCGTTCGTATAAATTCATGTAAGCAACACCTTGTTTGCTCTCTTTTTCGCAAACCTCAACTGAACAAAAGTAACAACGCGGCAAATGAAGCAAAAATGGTGAATGTGGTAAATGTAGTAAAAGGGGAAAATAGGCAAGGTGTAGAGAAGTGAAGGCTGCAAAAAAAAATAAATAAATAAATAAAAAATAATAATAAAACAGCGACAATGGCCATCACAAAATTACAAAAAGGGGAAAATTTTACATTTATTGAAATTTCAGGTTTTCTTTATAGATCATAGCAATGGAAGATAGGACAGAAGAAGAAGAAATGAAACTTGTTTGATAAGCGATAATAATCATTCGTGAGAATAGTCGTAATTAATAATAGTTACTAGTTGTGCTATTGCTTGTATGTTTTTGCCAAAATTTTTTTTCGCGCCGGGAGGGCGGTCGGCCAAAACCGCGTCAACAAAACAGCGCCCCCGGAGTGTCGTGATAACCACGATCACCATGAGGGGCGGAGCGCCGGTCAAAGGCGACTAGGCGTACAGAGAGAATGATTATTCATTCTTGTGGTTGCTCCCTCAAGCAAGTCGACTTCCAGGCAAAGTGGCGCTTCAAACAAGCAACAATATATGTAATTCTAAGTTATGTCTCATTCGATTATGTTATCTTGACGCAATAAACAGATTGTAAGTTTGTTTGTGGTTATCAGCGATTAAACCTAAACACAATTGATCCTATCGTGGAGTGCTCATCTGTGCACATGTAGATACGTGTCTTTTGCAAGAAAGAGCACGGCGTCATTAATCATTGATTCTTCCTGTGCGTCCGCCAGTACCCGAGCTTATCGTCTTAATTTCATCCTTATATGTATCTCATTTGCTTTCCCACAGATTTTCTCTCTCTCTATTGCATTCAGTAATCTCGCTTAGCAAATATGGCACCACTATTCTCTTTTGATGAGATTATGGTGTGTAGTTTGGAGAGAATTTCTTTTGTTAGCTTCTTCTCTGTATATGTCCTCTCCACGACAGTGGGTGCCGTACTTTCTCCAGTTTGAATTGTTTGAACTTTGAAGACATTGAAGGTTGAAGCTTACAAGGGAATGGTCAGAAATCGAAGTGGCCAATCCATGCAAGCTGCATACCATTCGATACAGCATAAAATGCTGATTTCAAATCTGTCTTCCATATCTGCAGAGCACTTTTGTGGACGAAATTATGAGCCGTTAAAAGCCATTATTTTGCTAAGAAATTAAGTGTGCAAAGGGCAAACTCGGCCGTACAGAGCAACACCCGGCTAGGCGCAAGACCAAAACATGCAACTAGGTCACTTCATATGGTCAGTACCTAAAGGTGAGCGAAAAGGGCAATAATGTGCCTAATCTCCCGATTTTTGTGTGCGATTTTTTCGCACTAAAGCTGATCATAACTTCGCTTACAAAGGCGCTCTGCAGATACGGAAGACAGATTTGAAATCAGCATTTCATGCTGCATCGAATGGTATGCAGCTTGTATGGTTTGGCCACTTCGACTTCTGACCATTCCCTTGTTAGCTCGTGTTTTTGTGAATTACCATGACTTTCGTTTGCTTTTGATGGTTATTGCATAAGGGGCCGGGCATACTTCACGCGAATTCAGTGGCGACGCGATTTGGCAATATTCCAAGTGTCCGTAACTCATTGTAAGCACAATTTGAATGTACAGAAGATAGCGTATTTTATCAACCCACTTAAGTATACAAACCATGCGTGCAATTTGCTAGTGCGCTTTGCTGCATACCTTCGATAGTCTAGAGACAGGGCGCCAAAAGTGAAGGTTGTTTGAACATCTGGCGTCATAAATAGTGAAGGTTGTTTGAAGAAGATCAGAGAAGAAAAAATGACGTAAAATAGATATAAAAAGGAAGAGAAACTGCTGAGAACCAGATAAAAATGCTGCAATAAGGTTTGAAATCTTTCGTTTGGCGGCTTTTTAAAGTGCAAGTTTTCGCTTCAAGACCAGCAGTTCGCAACACGGGGTTTTGATTTTTGATGCGTCCTTTGAATTTTTACACTCGCGCCGTCCCTCTTGTACCCTGCGACGTTGTCTGGATTCTTCCGCTCATCATTCTGAGCAAGTATCGTCCAAGCTGGAGAAAATTCGTTGCGAAACCACTGAAGAAGAATAAGGTAAAGAAAAACGCATTTTTTTGTAATTTTCAAAAAAAAACCGGCATAAGCAGAGAAATAAGCTCGGCGACGTTGTCTACATTATAGACAGAAACAAGACCTATCGACTACACAAAAAAACTGCGTGAAAAGAGTCAAACTAGGAGAAAAACGAGAGATTTTCGAAAACAAGGTTTTTGCCGGATTTCTCGTTTAAATCATAAAAAAGAGTCTTGCGACGTTGTCAGCGTGAAAATAGAGATCAAGAGCTTCAAAATGATATATAGCTTGCTAAAATTGGGTTCGAAACAGCGAAGAAAAGGGTACCAGAGCCAAATGCCCCGCGCCCCGCGTTTGGGGTAGCGAGGTAGCGCGCAGCGCGCGGAGACGCAGACGAGCAGCGGAGACAGACCAGAGCCGCCGGGGCATTTGGCTCTGGTCATTGATCTCCGCGGGGTCATAACAAAACCCTATAATATTATATATCGTTGTGATCCTCATGAGACGGTCAGGAGCACTGACAACGTCGCAGGTCTTGAAAATCACTCCATAACGAGATAGACCAGCATTTATGTGGCGACTCTCTGCGCAAGATTTCAGCGCAGTTTCTTGTTTTTATTGAATTCCAGCGGCTTTCATGAACCTCCAACGCTCAATCGCAGTCTTCAGAAAGGTTAATTGATAAGTTTCATCCTAATTTCTAACTGAATTTTTGAAGAAAAACCTTCTTTTCAGCAAAAAAAGGCCATAAAAACGCGATCCTTCGGTTTTTTGAGCTTTTTCTGGATGTCACTACTATATTTGCCTCATTCACATTCATCCTTACATAGTTAGTCATTAGTTATATCATAATATCCGGGCTTCGCCCCGGATGACTTCTGTACTCCTCTCCAGGTGAAGGTTGTGTCCTCTCATGACACTCAAAGTGAAGGTTACCAGAGTACGTGGCTCTATGTATCGAAGGTATGCTTTGCTGTAATCTCGAACAATTCAGACTCCTTAAGTCTTCCTTTCTCCTCTTTTCGGTGCGAGTTTAGCGTGCAGAATTGATTTATATATGTCATGAGGTATAGATGCGCCTTTAGGAACTCATCATACTTCCCAGAAATAGGCCCAAGAGTGCCCAGAGAAGTCCGAAAAAGCCGAAAAAAGCCCAGAACACCCCGAAAAAGCCTGAAAAAGCCCAAGCTCACAAGCGCCAGAAAGAGCCGGAACATTCCTGGCACTTTTGATAGAATCCCGACATTATTTTGATGTGCGGACGACAGTAAATGAAGCAAAATGACTCGATTGCGAGATCAATACACATCTACCGCCAAAACTTGCGCGCAAAAGGGGGCGTTCCGGCTCTTTGGGTGCTTTTGGGCTTTTTTGGCCGCTTTTGGGCTTTTCGGGCGCATTTGGGCTTTTTTGGGCGCTTTTGGGCTTTTTTCGGGGAAGTATGACGGGTTCCAGATTACAAAATTGTGATATAGTGTGTACTGATCCCGCCTTCCCCCAACTTTGTCCGGCCCATATGCTATGAATAGTGTGAAGTTAGACGAGTTGTTAGCCGATTTTGATTTATACAAATCCGAAATACTGAAAGGGATGCAGCTTGCCTTGTGGGTTCTATGTTCTAAACTTTGGTTGAAGTAAAAATCAGTAAATATTATGCAGGAGGGATAAAAGATTTTATGAATACGACATTGAAAAAAAAACAGTGGCTGTCACACGCGGTGAGTAGTTGTCGAAAAATTCTTGAACTCTTATAATTCTGCAAAAAGCGACTCAGTTTATTTCCAGAAAAGAAGAAGAACAGCACCAGAAACTAACCGCGTGATGGAATTGAGAGAACTGCAGAACCAAAACCAGGCATACCTCGCATTGTCGCTTGAGTAAGCTGTCGAATCGATTAAGGTATGCATTAAAAATCTGTCAAATGGTTAGTCCTGATTATTTTGTTTGGAGCAGAACACCTCAAACCTCTTCCCGCATATGGACATCTTCATTTCTCCTCAATGCCTTGATCTTGCATTTTGACTTTATCTCGTTTATCTGCATCTTGTTCTATGTTGATTTGCTATTACTTGTTATGTTGCAGTATAGGTTGGCAATCAATGTGAGCTCATTTCCTTCATCTTTATCTTGTTCGCTGTTGAGATATCGTTACGTGTACGTGTATTAAGACACTCTAGATGATATTTTGAGTTGATTTCTTTCCTCTGTATCTGTTCGTCCGGAGTTATTGTTATGTGCCTTGTTGCAGTATATCAAATTACTGGAAGTATTGCATTGTTTCGGGCAATTGATTAATAAAAGATGATGCCTAGCTTGTTCATAGTGCACGTACAGAAGGAGTAGTGGATCCCGAAAAGGAGGAGGGCGGTAAGCGGCACTGAGCGGGCTAATATAAGCGGCAGTGGGCGGGCTCCTTCAAATGGCATTGAGCGGGCTGCTTTAACTGGCAGTCAGCGGGCCGCTATGAAGCGGCAGTGATGTGGAAGCCACATGGCATTCAGCGGGCATCCACAGTGGCAGCGATACGGCGCGGGGGCTTTTGGTGGGGATTGGTGGCGGCTTTGTGGCTGCCCGCTGAGAGCTTTCAACTTTCTGAGTAGGCCCCTCCCACATATGTCTTCGTATACTACAAACCTTCGTAAATTTAACCATAAAATTTCGGCTTTGGGTATTCTCTAGTTCTCAAGTAATATCAATTTTACACGAAAAAACCTGAAAAAAAACGACATTATTTTCTTGACAACCTAATAATATGAAATGGGTACTGCTTAAGGGGTATGAAACGCTGATTCCAAATCTACTTATCTTACCTGCTGCGGGTTCCTGAGCGAGGGATAACGAAGGTTTTTATGAGCAAAAAATCTGCATGTGCAGCTAGGATAAAACCAGTTGTAGCATTTGTTCTACGACGCGAATGATTTTGGTGTTACTCTGTAGAATAAATATTCATAATTCAAATAGATCCACTTAACTTTGCCTCGGAATGCATGTCAACGACTGATTTGACGCTGTTAATGCATTGAATTTTTTGCCCACAAAAACCTATAAATCTCCTTGCTCTGGAACCCGTAGCAGATAAGAAAGGTATTTTGAATCAGCGTTTCGTACTCTTTAAGTCACTATACACCTCATAAAGAAAGGTTACTTCAAATAATCTTCCTTCACTTGTGAGTCTTGCGAAGCAATAGCATGGATCCAGCTACATAATAACGTACCTCTTGAAGTCCTCTCTGCTAAAATTTGGATGATGCGATCAAAAAAGTTTGGATTAGCTACTCAAATTTGTAGCCGAATCAAAAAATCTATTAGGTCGTTCCGAAAGTAATGTCGCTTTTTTCGAATGAACGCCACTATTCGTGGAATCAATATTTCTAAGAGATCTTAGGAGCATTCGATGCAGCATTTCATCCTCTTTCTAAAGGTTCTAACTACACTGCATAATGTTAAATGAGCTCTCGAAAAATTACCAAAATCTGCGACTCATGCTTTTTGCCATGGTCAAATTCGGCTATTTTTCTAAATTTTTGTACCTAATCTCCGAAAAAGTACAAGTGGCAGGTAGATAGAGCAAACACTATAGAATATAGAATAATTTTTTCTTTCCCTTAGCTTGCTTCTCAGAGTTTCTATAACCAATTTCTCAATGCCATCAAATTTCATATTTAGTCAAGTCAAACCTCACAGAACAACAACCGGCAAGCGACTCGGGTGTCATTCGATGCAGCTTTTTTTCCTCTTTCTAGCGGTTGTTTTTTGTTTCCGATTCATCAAGTTTTCCGGGATAAAATCATCATAATTCAACTTTTCCAAGGAACCCCAAGGCGTACCCGAAATTTTCGAAAGTTGCTAAACCGAAGCGGTGTATGCTCATTTGGTTTGTAAAATTAGTGTCAAACAACAATCCATCTTTGTAAGTTTCAAAATCCGAAGATTTATTGGTGTTTGATGCATTTGTTCTGAGACGAGACTGCTAAAATTCGGTGGTTCCATCAAAAAATCTGTACAAAAATTATGACGAGCTCTGAAAAGTGGAAAAAGTTGCGCTGTTTTCTGTAGGGTTTGCTCCATCCATCCATTACTTGGACTCCTTCTGAAGATTGTTATAAAATTTTAGAGAAATTGTGAAACCTGGCCATCTCCAAAAGCATAGGTCGCAGATTTTGACTCTTTTCTGTAAGCTCATTGACTGTATTGCAACAACTTCATAACCATTAGAAAGAGAATGAGATGCTGAACGAATGCTTCCAGAACCTTTTACACATCTTTGTTCCACGAGATGTGGCATACGTTTGAAAAAAGCGACATTACTTTCGGAACGACCTAATATTTTCTAATAAAATATGTTTTTCTAATGCAAGACACCTGCTCATTTAGGTGCTAGCGTTCACCACTGTACATGGTTGTGTGACCGTAGAGCAAGCGACAGCGAATGTTGCACGATGCCAACGAGCAAACGCAGTATCGGTAGGTTAATGTTCTCAACTCATCTGTAAGTTTATTTGGCATTTAGAAACCCGTACCAATATACAAAGGAGCTGAAGAACCTATATTGTCAAGGGATTATAATTTTCGCAGTGAAAATATCTTCTTCGGTAAGGATGGAATAGGAGATCAGCCGCAGGCGTTCCCAGAGGTAAAATGACATGATTTCGGAAAAGTCATTGTTTGCATTACCTGCCACCAATGGCGTAACCAGGATTTCCGTTCGAGGGGGGGGGGACAAAAAATTTTCGGATGCAGGTGCGTGCTTAGTCACAAAAATTTGTATGCTTCTTAAAATTTTCGCGGACCCATAACCCCGGAATCTTAGAAACCGGAAGCGTGGCGCAGTAAAGCTCTGAAAAGGTGCTCTATATGTTTACTAAAGCTCTGATTCAAAAATGGAGTGTTGGAGTAGAAAATGCCTTCGAAAATAAAGGGATCACAGTAGAAGGCATTTGTTCTATTCACTTTTGATTTTCAATTTTTGCGCAACAAAAGCTAAATACTGAGAACTTCCCAAAAAATTTCCGAGCAGTCAGCTTTGCCCTTCATCTCAAAAATTTATGCTCTTTCTCTAACGCTTTTCCTGTATAATTTCATGCTATTTACGATTGAGCATATAGTTGAGTCACTAAACGCATGGACCGCGCACTCTGGCGCATCTCTTTTGATGCACTCTCTCATCACTCCCATCGTCTGCGTCTCACAGGCTAGCCAGATTCGCGATATCGCTTATTTTCTGCTACAGATGTTCGAATAGATCGAAAAAAAGACGAAACTTTTATCAGAAAGTTGTGAAGCTTTCTTTGCAATTTGAAAAAATTTAAAAATGTAAAAATATAGTTTTCTTTCCAGGTTCTTTCTAGCGACTTTGTGCCGACATCCGAAGAGGCTGCGGCATTAGCGCTAGTTCGGTTGTCCCGGGAACATCCAGAAGCAACGCTGGTCTGCCTAGGACCGCTTACCAATGTGGCTGTAGCCCTGAAAATTGATCCAAAATTCACTTTTGCCAAAGTTTTCATCATGGGAGGAAATTACTATGGTAATACATTTGTGTTAACACAGCATGGTTTTGACGATTATTTTTATTTAATTTTAAATATAAGTTTTGTCCACAAAACTTGAAAAAAGTTTTTTGTAGGTATCGGCAATGTAGAGTCAAAATCCTCGGCAGAATTCAATTTTCATGGTGATCCAGAAGCTGCATCGATAGTCATCAGCAAGCTAGCGGAGAGAATTGTAATGATACCATGGGAGGCTTTCTTCCTCGAAGGTGTCAAGGTATATTTTTTTGTATTGTTGGGCAAGATTTGACAAATAACCCCTTATTTTAGCATGAAAAAGAGGTAGACTTCAATGCACATTTGCAATACGATACAAAGTTAGCATCATTTCTTCGTACAGCCACAAGCACTGGTAAGTGTAATGTTTCGTAATTTTTTACTCAAATGTTTGGCACTGTTACAGGTCGAGCTGCTTTAGAAAAGAACCATCGTCAGTTCTCCTATTGTGACGAAATAGCAGTAGCTGCTGCCATAGACATGCATAGAGTCGCTCGAAAGTTGGCGCACTTGAGAGTAGATGTGGAACTTTCAGGAGCGCATACCAGGTCCTTTGCATGTTTTCGGTAAATAGTAGCGGTACACCAAAATCCCCCCCCCCCTCAGGGTTCGGCACAGCTGGCAGCGGGTAACTGGATATCGTTTTTGGGATGAAAAGCAAAGGAGATATCGTTTTTGTGGCCAAAAAGACACAAAAATTGCGACTTTTTTAGGGCCGGGCATACTTCACGCGATTTCATTCGTAACGCGATTTGGCTGTACTCCAAGTGTCTATAATTCATTGTAAGCACATTTCAAATGTACAAAAGATAGGGCATTCTATCAATCCACTTGAGTTATATATACTATGCATGCGAGTTTGCTAGTGTTGGATCTAAAGACTTCTGGCGCATTGCCAAATCGCATCGCGACTTCGCGCGAAGTATGTCCGGCCCGTTAGTCAACGTTTCGTTTTTTAGGTATTTTTACGTTTAGGGTTTAGGGTTTTTAGTCGTACAAAATTTTCAAGATCAAAGGGGACTTTTTAGAAAGTGCTAGTGCTGAGTCCTGCTCCTCTTCCTCCTCCTCACTCCCCTCCTCTCCCCTTCAAAGTCTAGCCAGTTTTTCTTACGTACTTATTCAGCGCCTATCAAGTTGTGCAAGGCGGTAAGGACGCCCATAAGTATAGGAGACTTGTAGCCTGAGGCTTCATGCATAAAGTTCGCGAAAAATAATACGCAAGCATTTCGATGAATTGCAAATTTTGGTTAAGAAAGCTGAACCGAGGAGGGAAATTTTAACAATATGGCTTTTCAGCTCACACGACTCTGAGGTCCTAGGAAATAAAATGAGTCAAAGTTAATGAGCTGAAAAGAAATTTTTCGATAACCGAAGAACATGTTTGAAAATTTTCTGTTCACTTGAATTACTTTCGCTATGGTATCAGCGGCGAAACCAGATTGCTTGGGTTTTCGCAATAGTGTTGATTTAAATATTTTTTAACAGAATTGTAGTAAGGGTACCAAAACGATAGCTTGTTCGAGTTCACAAGTGCATTTCTTAGTTTTGGCTACTTTATGCTCATTTTGGAATAGCATTAGGACTTGGCACAGGTGGCTTGTCAAGATGGAATCGTTTTTGGGACAGAAAGCAAAGGAAATACCTTTTCTTGTAACCGAAAAACACAACGTAGGTTACGTTTTTTAGTCGACGTTTTGAATTTTGAGAATTTTTTTAGTTTATGGTTTAGGGTCAAAGGGGATTTTCGCAAAATTTTCGTATATTCAAGGGAACTTCGTTTTTAGCTCTTCGGAAAGCCACCTCGTGCCGAGCCGCACTGCAACAGCATTTTCAAAAAAGTTGGCAGTCAATCAAGAAAAAAAGCCTAACCGCTGAATCAACACTCGAAATCCAAACTTCCAAGAAATCACTTGATTGATTGTCTAAACCTACTTCTCATCAAAATCTTATACTCATTGGCACTTCAAATGGGGCGCTTGTTAATTCTTGAGACGTTGATTTCAACGCGCTCAAAGAAAAGTTGAAATAGATCTTGAATAATCACAGCGGTTTGAGTGTTTACGTAGTTACTCTAGAGGATTTTTTGCATGATCATTTTTTCTCATTTTAGCGAGTGAAGAAAAGCCAACATGGATGACACTCGCAACACCTATATTAAATTCTGTGATAAATCACATACCAAGACACAGACAAATCAATCTTCTTCACAGGAAAAACGATACTGCATTTATCATCGCTTCTTATCTATTTTAGCATTGTCAGTCCGAGCATCTCTGAAGAGACTTTGGAATATTTGAACCTATTTTTTTTATCTTGCTCGCTACCTTGCCAAAATATGGGTATAATATTCGAGTTCAGAAAAAAAGTGAGCAAGCCTTACATTGTGAGAATATATTCGTAGATAACTGCTTTCATCAGAAATGAATATTACAGGGAACCATCTCTGAGTAAATGAGGCTTTGATATATTTGACCGAAATACACCGCGCTTCAATTCAAAATATTGTTTTGTGAAATACCACATCATACACTTCATATGCTTTTAAGTTACAAATTGGGTTCTTCGTGTTTTCAGCCTCGACTCGTTCTCGAAAACTGTTTTTGTTTTTCTTTTCAAACTTTTTTTTGCTTATTTCCAAACGAGAATCACTTAGATTTCTGAAAGGTACATGTGGTTAGTTTTGATTTTAAATGCTCTTTCTTAATCCATTGCAGATGGCTAGAGCGAAAATTTGAAAAAAAAAGCGGTTACCAACACCATTGAATCAATATAGGCGGTTATTAGTTTTTAGAGAATCCGCATTCGAACTTCCAAATATGTACATTTCTATTTTATGAATTAATTAGTTTGCATTACTTAGGGTCTCGAAGAAGTTTTGCAACTTTACATTTTTGTAGCAGACATATTCACTTGTCAGTAGCGCTGAGCTCAAGGATTATGACTGTTCACTGAAATGTTTAGACCTTCCAAGGTAAAGGGGAACTGTGTGCCAGTTGTATTCGTCAAAATAGTCACCGTCTACTTACAAAAGATACGATTTTACCTGACACAAACTTCATAGTGCGAACCTTCAGAGGTCAAGTGGTTGTTGACTGGGTGGACGTTCTTTGGAGCAACGAAGATGCTGAGTTTGTTGCTGCTCAAGGAGAATCCCTAGACAGAAGATTGCCTCCCGTTACGTTCATCGTCTCCTATGATGTTGTCTTAGTCGACAAATGGATTCATAAAGCTGTGAAAGGCGAACCTGGCCCATGGTGACCACATCGTTTGAAATAAACTTTTTCATGCACATGCAGTGTGGATTCTGTTTCTTGTTGTGGTATTTTTTTATGATTCAAAGTATTTGTTTGGAATGATCTGACATCACTCACACTTCACGCTTCTGGTTATGAAATTTATGAGATTGCTTTGCAGAACATCATTGATTCTGTACCAGTCACCTCATATGATGATCCCTAGAGTAGATACCCAATGTTTAATATATTCCTCTTCCTAAGAGGTCTCTTGCCTATCTTCAAAAACCGTTTTGTGGGGGCTTTAGCTCAGAGCTATAGTATAGAGCGAACTACCAATCGCTCCTTGCTACCGTATGGTTACGGCAGGGAATTCTAGCATACAGCGCTATGATGAAAAGTCCGTTCATGAAGATTTTTCGGAAAAATTCTCGAAAGTTTTTCATTATGCACTTTTTTGAGGATTACAGCTATCTTAATGGTGTAATCAAATTTTTGGGCAAATTGGAAGAATCGTCTTTATGGTTTATTTCACATAACTCATAAACCAAACATTGCAGTAAAGTGCAGATTTTCTATTTGTATTCAGCGGCTCTGACGCTATAGTGTGAAGGTCAGCTTGTTTAGTTTTCTTTCTAAGGCCAATGTGGCCCTTAACGGTTCAGAACCCTCTTTAAAATTTCTACATTAATCTTAGAGTAATGAAAAGAGATGGTGTTCGCTCCTTACTTTTATGCCTATCTACGCTGAAGCTAGCTCTGCAAAGTGGCACCTAAAGGTATAGCATGGACCCCGGCCAGCTTCCCATAGGTACCACCGCGGCGCATACGCAACGCAGGCCCGACTTGGACGCGTCTCATCTCACTTACGAACACGAAAGCATTTCTGCTTGAGTAAGGAGTGAAATGAGAAGTGGAAACCTCTAAACGAAACTTGAGAAAAGCCAAAGTACAAGAGAACGTTCATTATTTCCCCCAGCGCTTAGATTTCAGTCAGTCTCATTGATGCTAGTATGACACTACCAATGATGGGTGATAGAGGTACCAGAAAAAGTCAAGGAACACTTTCAGAACGTTTTTTTGCAGCCATAAAAGCTAGAAAGTTTGAGATCGAGAGCAGAATGTTAGAAGCAAAGCCCTAATGGCGCATTAACGAAAGCTAGAAACATCTTTAATAAAAATCAATTGGACATACAGGCTTATTCTGTAATAGCAGCCAATGAAGAGACATTTCCATATACTACATCCAAATCTTCACTTTCGAGAAAAATAAAAGAGATTTTCGATTAAAAGCGTTCAAGGCTGTCAACTCTCGTAAAAACTCATCAGCGGCAGTTGTCGTGAGTTCTTTGCATCTAAAATAGAGAGATAACAGAATAAAACAAAGTCACTTTAGGGAGAAAAGCAAAAAAAAATCAGTAGAGCAGAAACAAAAAGCGCACTAAAGGCGTGCGCTGCGCACGCGTCGCGGAGGTACCTATGGGAAGCTAGCCGGGGTCCACACTATAAGCAAAAGACTTCTCGGAAAAAGTTGTTTTGTTCTAGTTGGCAAACCCGGCTTCGCCCGGCCCTATGAATAATATATTCGTAATCAGCATGCTCATTTACCCTCCTGTGCCAAATCCCAGTCCCGTAACTCAAACTTTTCAAAGGATCAATAAAATCGATACCGATTGAAACAAAAGGTAGCCTATACTATCCGCTCCGCCTTAAAGTGTATGTGTGTAAAGTTTGGTCTGGATCGACTCAGAAATAAAAAGTTCTATTCGGAACTACGTAACAGACAAACAGACTTAGCCTTATATATATAAGAATCTGGCTTACCCGGCTCCGCTCGGTTCTGTCAAAACAGAGTGAGGTCCATCCGTATCCCTGTACAACCGCTCACTTCCACATGCCAATTCTCTTCTCCTGCTGTGTTAGTCATCAGCATGCTTACTCACTCCCCCCCCCCCCCCCAATCGATAAAAATTGATAAAATCGATGTCGATCGATAACGAAAAGTAGCCTACGACACCCGCCCCGGCTCGAAATGTATGTGTGCCAGTTTGGTCCGGATCGGTTCAGAAATAGAATTTTCTATTCGGAACATACCTATACAGACAAACATGTGTACAGCCAGACCGACAGACAGACAAACAGACATTTAGCTTTATATACAGGGTGTCCCAAAAAAAATGTGCACACTGTTTGATTGTAAATAACTCTCTTGTAGTGAAGTGTTCCGAAAAGCTTTAGGTACCGTTTTGTAGAGCGAGGTTCAACTTAGATTTACAGTGTAGAGCGAATCGCCGGTCGCTACTGTAGGAGTAGGGTAGAAACTTTAAGAGGGTTTTGAGCCATGAAAGGCCATAGCCGCTCAAAACGGGATTGCTCCTTTTTCAGGAACAATTGAAGCAGTTGTAATATGACACCTGATTCCAAATAGTTCGAAATCAGCAAAATGTTTGTTTATAATTCTAGAAAATAGCAATTCCAATTCGTAAGCTTAATTAGTAATGCTTTGTAGATCTGAGATGATTCTACACTTAGCGTTATTCATAATGATTGCGCTCGATGTTCTGATAATCTGCTATCATGCTGTCAGCTATTTGTCTACTCGCATGATCTGCCCTTACATGAATTGAGAATTAGTCTAGATGTGTACGGTTGAATGCGCTAATGTGTCTAGTGGTGGGCGCAGAATATGCAAATACATATTGGGCTCACTTTCTTCATGCTGTTGCTTCCATATAAAGGCAGGCTAATGTATGCTTCTTCGCTATTCGCTAATTCCCTTTACCGCACAACCAATAAATGTCTACGTTTTCTCGGTCTTCAAAGTACGAACCCTACGAACCTGCTCCGGAAAGAGCTAGGTTACAAATAATGCTGATGGCCGCGTGACTCTATTCTTAATGAAAGACCGCTTGACCCATAATTATCCTTGAGAGTAGGGACCTTTAACTTGAGAATCAACCCAGCGATCTTTGCCATATATGCTTCTTTGATAAGCTTACATGCGAAACTACCCAACTAGGAAGCAACCGAAACTCATAGGACGACTTCGCTTTTATATGCATGAGCCAGTATCTTCAGCAGGACCCATCACGAGGGTGATAAATGGATATCGGTAAAACGATTTTGCCTTCACTTCTATCGACTTTTAGGATATTCCAATCGAACCCGCCAGATGCGTAGGTTGTTCGAGCGCATACACAAACCCAATTTAGTGCCATATCGTCATCTGTGTGTTGTAAGCGAGCCATTTCAGTTCGTAATAGTGAAAATTTTTCAGAAATCGGCTTGCTACAACCTTCAGTCAACAATTCCACAGTATGTGCACTATGCTCTTTCTTGTCCATGTCTGTCTATACTTCGAATACTTACAAGGAATGCATGTTTAGTCGAAGGGCCTTGTTAGATAGGATGTAAATCGTATTGTATATCATATTATTATATTATATTAATATTAATATTTGGCCTCAAAAAACCCTCATGTCTCCTTGTTCATAAACGTTCTAGATAAGGGAAGCAGCTTTGGAATCAGCAATCCATGCCCTTTGATATGGCATACATCTCATTTAAGAAGGCCACTTCGACTAAACAAGCTTCCCTTGTTAGTCATATCATTGAGTGTGCGCAGTAACCGAAACATCTGATTACGACTCAGAAAACAAAATCTTGATTTTTCAAGATGATACGCGAGCAAGATCGTGTTTTGCGTCAGTCCTGTAACAATTGTCGAGAAAGCGTGTTACATGTAAACGTATATCTGCGGTATCCTTTGTTTCCAGTCCAATACGATTTCCAGCTTGACATTTGTCCAGCTAGTGCACCCTGCTCTTTAAAGGCAGTGGAAGGCAAAATGGATTCCTCCCGAAATTTGGTGGTGTTAGTTAGTAAACCTCCCGTACACTGTAGCTCCATCCCCATCCTCCGTTCATGCGCTAAGTCCTGAGGTAGCCCTTTGAAACTTCACCAGCTCCACTCAAAGGACCTCTTAAAAGGTCAGCAATCCTAAAAAAATATCCTCTAACGTAAGCAAACAACATAGCTCCTTTCTCAAAGATTTTAGCATAGTAATTTTATGCTTTCCGATATAAGACACTAGCTGGCTTACCCGGCTCCGCCGTATCCGGACCAAACTTGGCACACATACACTTCGGGCCCCGGCGGGTGTCACAGTCCACTTTTCGTTATCGATCGATGTCGAATTTACCGACTTTTATCGATTTTTTTGCAGAGTTCACCTACAGGGCTAGGAGTTGGCAAAGGGGGGGAAGTGAGCATGGGGATTCCAAATACAATATTAGTTTTCAGAATTATCGATTACTTTTATTGATTTTATCGATTTTTTGTAAATTTTGACATGCGAGGCTGGGATTTTGCAGAGGGGGGTAATCGAGCATGCTGATTACGAACACAATATTAGTTTTCAGGATCGTCCATTACTTTTATCGATTTTATCGATTTTTTTTGTAAAGTTTGACCTGCGGGGCTGGGAGTTTGTACAGGGGGGTAATCGAGCATGCTGATCACCCCCCTTGGGGATGATCAGCATGCTCGATTACCCCCCTGTAACAACTCCCAGCCCCCTAGCTCAAACTTTGAAAAAAAAATCGATAAAATCGATAAAAGTAATCGATAATCCCGAAAACCAATATTGTATTCGGAATCCCCATGCTCGATTACCCCCCTGTGCGAACTCCCAGCCCCGTAGCTCAAACTTTGCAAAAAATCGATAAAATCGATAAAAGTAATCGATAATCCTGAAAGCCAATATTGTATTCGGAATCCCCATGCTCGATTACCCCCCTGTGCCAACTCCCAGCCCCGTAGGTGAACTCAGCAAAAAAATCGATAAAAATCGATAAAATCGATATCGATCGATGACGAAAAGTAGCCTATGACACCCGCCGGGGCCCGTAGCGTATATGTGCCAAGTTTGGTCCGGATCGGTTCAGAAATGGAATTTTCTATTCGGAACATACGTACAGACATACAGACAGACATACATACAGACAAACAGACATTCAGCTTTATATATAAGATTGTCGCAAAATTTCTATAAGGGATATAGTACGAAATTAATGCTTCTTTTTCTTTCGCCAGAATTGATGGTGACTTCAATTTTAGCTCGTCAACTACTGAGTGGCATATATCGGCTCCAAAATAAATAAAAAATACTAGAAAAAAAGAAGTTCACATTGTTCAATTGTTTTAAGCCGTAACAGGTTTTTAAACGAACACTTTAAGACATACAATCTACTTGAAGTTTACATTCTTATGAGTTCTTCGCATGATCAACTTTATTCGCAGGAATGTAAATATAAAACTAGTTTTGTGTGTACGAGATAGTTCTAGAGCTCTTTGTGTGCTCGTCATGCGTTCTATATAATAGAATGCATGACGAGCACATTCTTGGCATAACATTCGTGATTTCGGAATCATCGTGGAGCTGCAAGCACTGTAGCTCCACATCATGACAATAATCGAGTCATTTTCGTTCATCTTTCTAATGGATGACTCCATATATCTTTGGAAGATTTATGATAGGAGTTTGCTCACAATCTGATATCAATAGTTTATTGCCTAAACAGATGAGGTTTCTTGTACAAACAATCACATTCACAATCACCGCTGTGTAGTTTATAGATCGTATGCTTTGATGTATCAGAAAAAGAATAAACTGCAGGAAACCTTTCTTACCATTCGCTTCATATGCTAACAAATGCTTGTTGCGTTTTTCTTGTTATCCTCTTGCTTTGCCCATTGCTTACTGTCAGTACTTTTCGTCACACCCAGTTGCCATCAAAAAAGCAGTTAATCATAGGTAACTTCTGAAGACAATAATGAGCTAAATAACTCAGAAAAAATTTAGACACTGATGGATTCTCCGACGATATACGTGCTATATCGCTTGCCTTGCAGCATCCGGATGTGGAGGTAAAGTACACAACATTTGTTTGCTTTTTTAAAAGTGGCAATCCTCATCAAGTCCTGCTAATTGGCTTCTATATCCTTATATTAGGTTGGTTCATAAATCTATACATATATAAAACTCAAAGTTTGTGTGTAAGTTGCTAAAGATGTTTGTGTTTTATAGAAATCTTAATGAAAAGAGCGTTTGAGCTGAATTTTGCTCCCATATAAATAAGCCACGGCGCAAATCTTAGGCTACTTTTCGCGGCAATTCGTTGGGTCCTTCTATCGATTTATTGATTTTGTTTACTAAAATCTAGGAAAATGAAAGCTATATCATTCATTTTTCCAAGTTAAGTAGTAAGGGGTGGTAGAGATCATTTACATTTTGAATGTGAAGCATGCGGTGTCACGAAGCGAGCCGGTCAAGAAGGAAGACACATTCACTACGGATACTACACGGATGGTGGAACTGACTCGGAACTGGAGAGGAGAGGAACAGAAAATATGAACTGAAGGAAGTGGAGGAATGGTAAGCATACATGTTGAAACACACACTATGCTGAGCCATTTTGGATCCTCGGCCCGGGCGGGACCGGGAACCGCAGCTATGTCTGTTTGTAAGTAAGTTCCGAATAGAAATTTTCATTTCTGAACCGATCCGGACCAAACTTGGCACACATACACTTCGGAGCACGGCGGGTGATAGACTGCTTTTCATCATCGATCGATATCGATTTTATCGGTTATTATTGATTTTTTGCGAAGTTAGTATACGGGGCTGGGAGTCGGCACAGGGGGTAATCGAGCATGCTGATTACGAATACAAAATCATTTTTTCAGAATTGTCTGCATTTTCATTGATTCTATCGACTTTTTTGCTGAGCTGATCTCCGAGGCCGGGAATCACAGGGGGTAAGTGGGGAGGCATGCTGACTGCGAAAACAATACGGGCAATAGGGAATCGGCAAGTAGAAGTGGGCACAGGGAAAGGTTTGTACGCGAATAGGGATAGTGACCTTTGAAATAATAGTGTTATGACAGGGCCGGGCGGAGCTGGGTATGCAGCTAGTAATGCATATTTTATAAGCTTCAGCTTTGACACAAGATAATTCTTATCTGATACCACCTTTCTAAGTGCGACAAAAGCTAGTGCAAACAGGAAACCTTTAGCTACACAATGCATACCGCGATGTAACTGTAGTCACTACGGAAATTTTTTGGCTTGAAGACAGCCGAAATTTTTTTTGGGAAGGTCTAGTTTGAGAGGGCAAAAATTACTCTAAGATATACTAAGATGGCGCAATGTTTGCTCATTGTATAGCAGATGGTCAGTTAAACAGTGGAGCAAAATTCAAATTTCACGGGAATTTTCTGCGAAGAAAAACGGCCAAAGAATCGAAAGTACTCACTTTTTTCTGCATTCCAGAAAAAGCAAAAAATATGTTCTTTAAAATTCTTCAGTTCTTCCTTCTCAAAAAAAGAGGAAATCCTGCCGCCTTCTTACCATTGGTTATATTAGGGTTCCTTCATACTACGCCGCGCACGCAGCGTACGCGGCGTACGCGGCGTAGGTGGCGTACGCGGAGTGCGCGCGTAGTATGAAGGAACCCTTAGGTCCACTCTACCTGCACGGAGTAAAAGTTCCGTGATCGCTTTCTGCCTAAACTTATTATACAGTGTAGAATTATCCCAGCAATCAGCCAAAAGCCAAAGCTTCTCCACTCAAGATTTCCAAAAATTTTGCTTTGATCAGCATTTTGTAGCACATAACCTCGCGATTACTATACGCATTTTTTAATCTGAGCATTTTTCATGGATTCAACGCAAGTAGAATGAAAGGAAAAATTGGAAGTATTACTCTGCTACCGTTGAAAGCATGAAACTTCGGTATGAACAAAGACTTTCGCAGACCAAGCATATAAGGATAGATAAAGCGGGCTTTGAGTTACCATAAAAAGTTTAAAAAACTGGTTGTACTCGAAAAGACAAGACAAGGTACAAATTGACGCACCGCGTGGATGAAATGGAGAGCCATAAAAGAAGTTTTGTGCAACAAAAGAATGCCAGTAAAAATCAAATCCCACCTGGGATTTGAGTCATTTGAGTCCTACCAAACCGTTATCTGTCCAGCAGCACCGCATGATTGTGAGCGCTGACCAGTATGCGAAACGACGAGCGCAAGCTCAGTGTCATAAAACTAGGATGCTACGATAAACCTTAGGAGTCACCCTAAAAATTCACATCTACAACGACACTGTACGAGCCCAAATAGTATCTCCAATTTACTGGAAAATGCAGGAGAAGACATGACGACAGTAGCGCAGAAGGGAGGAAAGTCACATCACAAGGTTAACTCTGGCGGTGAAGGCACCAAGCGAAAGACCCATGATGGGATGAATGGACAAACTCAAGGTCGACCTACAAGAACTGGGATCAGAGACTCTGCCTCAGTTGGAAGAACATGGAGACGACAAGAAAAGCAGACCCTGAGTAAGCGTGGACCACCCATGCGAGGAAAAAAAATTAGAGTGGAGGACTATATGTCGCCGATTATGGAAGAGTCCCGCGCGGATTTCCCGCAGGAGCGCATGTCCGCGCATATACAAGGGCGCGTATTTGTTGCAAATGACCAGGCGACCGACCTTTTACGGCCCCTACCCAAATAATTATAGAACACCTCAAAGAGTTTCCTCTTTACTCTAACAACAATCTTTCCCTGCACAACTTGTACAGTTACAGTAACAAAGCCTGACTTAAAGGCAGTGGATCGGCAAAATTCAACAACTCAAAATTTTAACGCGGTAGACTCCTTATTGCCCAAGTATGAAAACAGTGCAATCCCGGTTGCATAGCATGCCTTCCTTGCCAAGAAAATTGCTCTCAAACTTACACGCGCAAGCCATTCTTACACGCATCCGGACGAGTTGACAATTTCCTTCTCACCATTGGAGGTTGCCCGCCGCAATGCTAACCATTGGATCCTGCAACAATTCGGCGTCATCAGCCTCCTTGTTGCACTCGTCCACAAAAGCGAAGGGCATTGAAAAACGCTCGCTTTCGGCGTTTTGAAGCTCCCAAAAGTGGATTTTCGGAATCAGCGTATTGAATAACCCCAGGTAAGCGAAAATTTGACTAGGTTAAGATTTGCCGAGCCACTGCCTTTAAAGTGCATCCACCAGAATCGTTCTCATATGAACCACAACGTGGCTTCTTTCGATCCTTTTAACATGTCAACTTCGAATAAGCGCCTTAAATTTGCTGGAGTCAACGTGTTAAAACGAACGAAAGGCAGCCACGTTGATCGTATATATGGAAACAATTAGAGGGATGCGCGATATCTACTGTACGATACACTGAGCACAGATCAGTTCAAAAGAAGAGCGTGATTCTTACCACATGAAAATGTTTTGCAGCCAATGCGCTTCAAAAACGTCTGTTTTTCTGCGGTTCAAGCAAATAGCTCCTACCAAGGCTGTGAGATAAAATAAGGTTTTTCTGTAGACATTTTGTGGAACGCCTGGAGAATCCTTTTGTTTTTATGATTTTCAAGTTTTTATGGGTTTTCAACCAGGTTCCAATCTTACTCTAGAGTCAGCTCGATTTACAGACTCAAAACTCAGCTTTTACAGTCCGATAGTAAGCTAAGCAGAAAGCATGTACAACTTCGAAAGATTTCGCGCCTAACTAGAAAAGTTCCGCAAGCTGAGAGCTTGTTTTGTCCACCCAGACGTTATCTTACAAAAATGGCTATGTTTGTTATTGCAACTACAGTTTTTCCGGCCTTTTAACTGCAACCCAAGATTGATACTCCAGAACATCCAAGCCATTTGCCAAATTGTATGCTCAAAGCCTACTTCTGAACACCTTCTCAAACGCAGCAAATATGTGAAGTTTGAGTGACATAAAGCAAACTTATATACTTTTACATAGGTGCTGGCGTTCACTACCGTTCACGGTTGTGTGTCCGTAGAGCAAGCCACTGCAAATGTTGCAAGATGCCAGCGTGCAAACGCACTTGCGGTAGGTTCTGTTAATTTTTGGCACATCCGGTAGTTATTTAATGTTAAGAATCCTATACCTATCTACAAAGGAGCGAGTGAATCTTTGTTAAACAAAGAAAGCAACCGCAATGAAATATCTGACGATGGATTAGGAGACCAACCCCAAGCATTCCCAGTGGTAAGGAAACGTTTGTGTTAGCGAGCGAGCCATGAGCACTTTGCACATCAGCACAGTAGAGTTATTGGGCACAAAAAAAGCGGCATGCGCGGGAAAGCGGCACTTGTTCGCAGTGGAAGCCCTGTCGAGTGACGTTTCAGATGAAAGTTGAAATAATCACTGAATCGTCGTTGAGTCGTTGAGCGCATAGACTGGCCGCTGTTCGCGGAGAACGCGCCTTGCGGTTGAACGCTTGTATCACTTCAAATCGCTATAGTACAAGTCATTCTCTCCTCATATTCCAACCGCGCCACGTGTGCTCCGCAAACTTGGCCAGTCCGTGAGGTCGACGACTCGAAGATACGTTGTCATGAATGATTGACACGAAAAGGGGCACTTAATAAGGAAAAGTTCCCAAGTCAGCTCGGGCAACCCGGATGACTCATATATCACCGTAACGGGCTTGAAACGCTGATTCCAAATCTGCTTTCCTTTTCTGCGGAGCGACTTTCCGAGAGAAGTTATGAGCGTTTAAATGTCTAAATTTGTCATGTTCAAAGTGGCTTAAAATCACTTGAAAGCTGTAAAACAACACCTAACGAAATTTCATCATCTGTGTTCCGTCCTTGTAATCAATATACTTGATGCAAAACTGATAAATCGCTTTCATGTGTAATTGTACAGGTTTCGCCAATTTTAAGCCACTTAAATCATGACAAATTTCGATTTTTAAACGCTCATAACTTCTCTCGGAAAGTCGCTCCGCAGAAATAGAAAGCAGATTTGGAATCAGCGTTTCAAGCTCGTTACGGTGATATATGACTCATCCGGGTTGGCCGAGCTGACCTGAGAACTCTCCCCGTAAGAAGAAACGATCCCTCAAAGAGTGAATCATTGATTCGTCGTTTCATATAAATTCTAGAGAGTGCTCCATCCGATTATTGATAAGGTTGTCAAGCAAATTCTTTTCCCTCAACTGATATCGGTAAAAAAATTGCTTATAATTATGGCGTTGTCGTAGTTTTTCTCAAAGTTTTTACATATACAAATGACCACAACTTTGCAACTTTGCTCATAAAAGTCGGCATTGAGCTGTCTGTTGTGGTAAAAGCGCTGATGTTAACGACTATTATAAAAAGTTGTCATCGTTAAAACCCAATGTAGTCAGTTCGGTAAAAAAGAGACCTTTTCCAGCTCCTTGGGAGTGACTTTGTGCCCACGTCTGAAGAAGTTGCAGCAACAGCACTCGTTCGCTTATCGCGCGAACATCCGGAAGCAACACTGGTCTGCCTTGGACCGCTTACTAACGTGGCTATTGCACTGAAGATAGATCCAAGATTCACCTTTGACAAAGTATTTATCATGGGAGGAAACTATCAAGGTAGTACATCTAACAGTGAGAATTCAATTCAGCATAAGTTGTGTTCGGAATCATATACAGGCTCACTTGTCTGATTGATTTTTTACGGTTAGTTCTAGAATGATTTCGACAAACACACACACGGGATCTTACAGGGATTGGTAATGTAGCATCAAATTCATCATCAGAAATCAATTTTCATGGTGACCCAGAAGCTGCGTCAATAGTTGTAAGCAAATTGGCGGAAAAGATCGTAATGATTCCATGGGAGGTTTTTTTCATTGAAGGCGTCAAGGCATGTATACTGACAAGCGTGAGTAAGATTCGCATTGATTTCTCCTCTCATTGCAGCATGAAAAGCTAGTAGACTTCGACGCGCATTTGCGATATGATACAAATCTGGCGTCATTCCTAAGTACAGCTACAAGTAAAGGTTGTCGAACTTTTCGTAATTTAGCAATTTTAGTTTTTGGATTTCATTTTCAGTTCGAACTGCAATGGCGAAAAGTAATCGCCAGAATTCGTACTGCGATGAGATTGCGGTCGCTGCTGCCATAGACATGAATCGAGTGGCTCGCAAGTTGATGCACCTGAGAATAGAAGTGGAACTTTTTGGAGCCTATACTAGGTCTGGTGTAACACCGTACCTTATGATTCCTTTCCATAATCATTGAACCTGAGCATATTCGTAAGTGTCGAATATTGTTGTACCAAACAAATTGTTAGACGGTCTTTTATTCCTCAATACTCTTCGGCCTTACATTTCGACGCTTTCGTCTTCGTCAAAGGCCTGGAACGGTTCAGCCATGTATCAGCTTGAATGTCTTGAATGTAATGCACGCTATATCGAGGAACTGAAAGGAACGCTCAGAATCGCATTGGAGAGCATTTGGCAGATAAAAGGCGAAAGAACCTGGCTTCGCCGCTTGGCAAACAAGACACGAATTGCATGGTGGAAATGACTTTGATATCAAAGTCACAATGTCACCGCTTCTGTTAGATATCCGTACCAGATGTAGATGTTCGCTCACAATTCTGGCATATGAAAAGGAGTTCCTGACTAGAGCAGCCTTCGAATTGTTTTGGATTTTTGCGAAAGATCCAGAGGAATTCGAGTGCTTATCCACGACCGAAAATTCCCCCAGTTTATTATGTGAGCTATTGATTGGATTGTAAAGAAAGAGTTTCCGGGCACTTTTGGAAATTTCATTTTCAAACGCATTTTTTTCGGTGCTCGGTCGGACATTGACAGCGAGTTCATTTATACTGTTAAGTAGAGGAAAGCCTATAGTTTTCAATATGGCTCCTGATCATCGGTGCAAGACGTATTTGATTTGCACATCAAAGAGAAAAATCTTTCGGACCGTAAAAATTCCACAATTTTCCTTACTACGGTCATTTTTTTTACAAATTAAAGAATTTCGTTCAAATCATGGGTAATCTGATTGAGAAGCCCGTTAACTTCTGACTCGCAGCTACACTCGAGATTCGCTATTTGCGCTCAGAAATTACAAGCTGTCGAACCTGCTTCTGACTGCAAAGATTTTGCAGCTGGCGTCGCTTCTGTGGGGATCGCCACGCCTGGATGATGGGTCCAAAAGATGTGTAAGGCATTACCCCAATTATGTTCGCAGTAATCAAAAATTTGGTCCACCCTGTGCAGAGCGACAAGACTCTTACTCGAAACTCTCTTAATCGAAAAATGGTGCATTTTAGGGGCAAAAACTATCAATTTTTCAAACTTTCTGGGAAAACTTTTTTGCATGCGGTCGTTGAAAGGCTTAAAGGCAGTGTCCGGGCAAAAACTCGATTTTGAGATTTTGTGCTTACCCGGGCCTATTCGCTATGCTGAATCCGAAAATCCACATTGGAGAGCGCGAAAACGACGAAAAAGGACTTTAACACTGGAGGGAAATTAGCAAGTGGGCGGGGTCTTCCCCACTGCGAATTCACGCTCCCAGCTTCGGGGGCGATCTTTTTGATTCCGGTTTCAAGTCATTCGTTTGCACTTGATCAGTAGTGATGTCAGGGCGGCTAACGGATTCGAGAAAATTGCTCTGGAAGCTGGAAGCGTGAATTCACAGTGGGGAAGGTCCCGCCCACTTGCTGATTTCCCTCCAGTGTTAGAGCCCTTTTCGTCGTTTTCGCGCTCTCCAATGTGGATTTTCGGATTCAGCATAGCGAATAGGCCCGGGTAAGCACAAAATCTCAAAATCGAGTTTTTGCCCGGACACTGCCTTTAAATAGTCTCCATAACAGCCTCAGCAGACTTCTACATAACTACACCATTTGAGCTCTGCAGCTTATGGTGCCTGAGGTAATCCCACATAAATAGGCCACTTTTCGCGACGACCTTTTTCCCTTCTGCGCATGCTGGTGAACAGCAGTGAGGTGCGTATATGTTGTGGACAAAATTGTCTTTGCAATGAAGTTTGTAGCTTCAGAAAAGAATCAGTCTGCATGGATCTTCGCAAGTGCCCATGAACTTTCTTCACGACCTAATATAACGGTTTATGTGACATCCAACTCAAAACAGCACAGTCATCCTTTGCGGACATCTACATCCGGTATAGACTCTAAAGCGGTGGTTTCCTGGTATTTCTTTTGCCATTGTGAATTTATACAACAACTCAGATAATCGCCGGGGGCAGGCGGCCATCCGATTTATGTGCGGACGGGCACCGGAAATAGTTCGCTGATTTCTTGCGGTCCGCTTGCAGATATTTGGAAGAATTTTGGCGAAATTCTAGACGTATGCTTGGAGAACAATCGCGGTTTCCTTATAGATTAGCTGCGGCGCAATGGACTTTCCGCGAAAATATGCAAAAATTTCGAGGGCCGCCCGGTCCTCTGTGGAGGGCCGCGCAGCTCCCAGCCTCAAACTTGAGTAATTAGACCAACGGTGACACCTCTGCCACAAAGAGTCTTACCTTTGCTCAACGTAAGCCTGAAACTGCGTAAAAACAGTCCGAGCGCCTGCTGAAAGTTTGGCCAGCGTTTGCTGAAAGAGATTATTTGACGAGTGCCTGCAGAAAATTCCGTGTTGCTTCACGCTGGCAGAACATTTAACAGTAAAGGAAGTACCGCTCGCTGAAGGTTGGCCATGCCCCAAAATTCTGCTGACCGCTTGCAGAAAAGCGCCAGTTTGCGGACCGCCTGCTCCCGGCGATTATCCGAGAAGGTGGAAGAGCCGAAAACCGGCAAGGGACTATTTTGTGAGATCGCGTAGATCTCAGAGTTCAAGTTCAAAGTTCAAACATTTCCAACGCGAAGTACCATATACGTCAGCAGGTTTGTCGAACCACTTATTGACACTAGATTATGAAAAAGGATAAATATTTAACGTATTAGTCCCTACTTTCACCGCGCAAGCTTTCAGGGGTCAAGTGGTTGTTGATTGGATGGATGTTGTCTGGAGCAAGGATGATGCCGAATTCGTTGCCATTTATGGAGAGACTCTAAGAGGAAGGCTGTCTCCCATTACATTCATTGTCTCTTATGATGTTGTCTTAGTCGACGAATGGATCCATAAGGCCGTAAAAGGCGATCCTGGGCCATGGTGATTACGAGTTTCATGATTGCATGCGCTTATATTCTACATTATGTGAGGTATTGTAATAAATATGGTCTAGATTTTTTGTTACACAACCACAACACATAAGGCAAGAACTAACATTTTCACATCACAATCATACAAGAGCTGTTCTGAATGAAAAGAAGAATCTAGTGGCCGTGTTCATCAACGTACCTATTGCCGCCACCCAGGAAGCGGAAACAGTGCCACCGGGGGGGGGGGGGGGTCGATATTCACAAAAATCACTGTTAAGTTCGCAAACACACTAGCTTCGTGAATACATCTCGTGGTTTAAGCCTACCATTGAGTTCCGGAACCCACTAGGTACGTTTATGAATAATGACATAGATAACCACAGGTCTTAAGATGAACGACAAAAAAGTAAGGAATTACAAGCCATTAAACCAGCATTGCATACTTAAAGTTTATGTGCGGAAAAGCTGTTCTAAATGTCGAATGGTAAAACCGAGTACAGATGAATCGCCAAGCAGCATCTAGGTAAATCTGGACGCATGGAAAACGCACGTAGAAACTGATTTTGGGACTCTAGTTGAGACACTTGAGCGGCAGCACAGACCGCGTGCTCGCCGCTTCACATCTAAGCTAGGCATAAATGTTTTTTGGTGAAAAAGCAGGGATATCGTGCGCAACAAGGGCGAACCAGGGAAAAAGCATTTATCAGCTTGCTATGGTGTTTACACGAAAAATCTCCACTGATTTGTGCGAAAAGAGTGGAGTGGTGACTACATTGCAAAAAACCTGATCGCAAGGCTCGCAAAAGTTTCAGTCGCTGCGCAGACACTCAGTATTGAGAAAATGGGTAAAAAATAAGATATACATATTTAAATTTCTTTGTGTTTACAAAAAATTGCCTTAACAGGCTCTGAAGAGGGTGAACTCAGCCGTGAAGTGAATGAACTGATCAAACAACCTCCTGGTCAGTCAAAAAGCGAAAACCCGTCTCAAATCGAGATCCGTCGAGAATTTAACGGTGCAAAAATTTTTATTTTACTGATTTAATTACTAAAAAATCTACACTATATAAAACTAGCTGGTTTCCCCGATCCAGCCAGGGCCATTTGTGACTGAGAAGGAGGTGGATTCTGTTATAAATGCAACCCCAAACTCTTCTACCATTCCATGTGTGAATGAATAATCACGAAACCCCATTTCGATTCATAGCAAGCTCGTGATCCTGCACTAAAATGACTTCTACCGTCCCGTTTCCTTACTATGTAGAAATGTTTCAGTAATGTTTGACAAAATCCGGCTGTTAATAACCATGGCATAATAAATAAATACTGTTTTAATTTTACTCAGGCTCAACCAAGGTGGTATAGATTCATAAAAATTACGGACGTGTTTCGGCGATGTATAGCCTTCTTCACAACGCTGTAACAAAAATTTAACCGTGACAGCTAAGGACCCATCGCAGCCACTAATGCCACTATTCTAAGATTAGCGGCTGAATAAATTGACATAACCCTTCTTCGCTGCCTACTGATAGTCCCAAGACGCTGCTAAGCTGCAAGATCACTTGTCATAACTAAACTGTCATCTTTTCAATTTATCAGGGGATAACAGGCAGAAATGTAAAAGGCTTCGGAGTTTCACGGGCTAGAATTGCAAATTCTTGCACTAAAATTGATGCCAACTTCTATGGTGATACTTTGATGGCATTCTTTACGATGAGCCCCAAGTGGAGGAGAGATTTTGGACTCTAGATGTTTTTTAACACGAGAAACTAGTGGACTGTTTCTCTTATGTAACTAGCCCAGCAAGCTGCATGTTATTTAGTAGACAACGCGGATACCATGCAGTCTCTTCTCTTTACTGAGACAAACTCGGCAATTATTGGTCACGCAAAGACGGCCATACAAGCGATTGCGCACTAATTGCTGCTTGAGATTTGCTAAAGGTATTTCTACCACCCACCATATCTTAAAGTCCCGCTTGAACTAAGCTTTTGCAAACCTCCCTATTAATTCTATTTGAGATGAAGGGTAGGCAGAACGAAACTTTTAAGGCTCAAGACTTTCCCGTCTAGCAGCAGAACGTTGAGATTAGCGGAATGTTCGAAAATTAACCAGAACTACTTGCTACATTGTTGGCTGGTGCATTTTTGAGGTCCAGATGGGATTTACGACGCTGTGTCATACTTGTTTCTAACGACAACATTCGTAATCCAGCATGAATGTGTCATCATGTAGTGCGCTAAGATTTTTTGCAATAAGTTTCCAATACCATTTTGTTTTGATTTCTTTAGCAATTCTCATTTGCACGTTCAAAAATGCAAGCCAATCTTTTTGGGGTTTCGCTCTAGTAAATTTGATTTGTGAGTATTGCCGAATAAGATCAAAGCAGGTATTCATTTCATATTGAATTTCACATTAAACTTCACATTCATCTATAATACAAAAGAGGTTTCCGTTCCATGAGTGGTGCTTCAATTTTGGACATAAATATAACATCCAATACTGAAGCTATTTTCTGTCCTATGGCTAGACCTCTGACTTACTTGTAGTATTGCCCGACCATAGAATAATGCAACATCAAAGACATTCGTTTACATGGGCCATTATGTCGTCGAACCCAAACGAGGTAAAAGTGGATTGATGTTGTGTTAAAAGTTCGAAGATTGCCTGCATGCTGCATCGCTTGAAACATTAGTGTAGAAAGATAGACGTAAAAAAATTCTACAACGCTACTGCCGGAGAGTGGTGTTCCGCAGCCGCTCTAAGAAAATTTTGCTGTCAGATAGATGGGAAGAGACGTAGTCGGGTAGAAGCGAGAGAAATACATTTAGAAACCATGAGATCCTGTTTGACTAGAGAATGAGATGTTTTGGGTTTGTCAGAATTAACAACGTTAATAGTGTTGCTGTGTTTATTTTTGTTAGTGACGTGTTTGAGTGATTCTTGACATTGCTCTGGGTGTAACAGTTTGTTAAACTTTTTTGTAAGGATGTTTTTATATTGAGACGGATCTAGTTACAAACTTGTATAGATTGGTCTACAATAGTCTTCGAAGGCTGGTCAGGTAGAAGACATTTACAGCATCGTTCTTTGTGCACACACCTACACTTACAAATCATTTTGTCTAACTTTTGAAGCTGTCAGTAGAATCTGCTCTATTTTTTCAATTCCTTTACAGCCTTTGAGGAAGCCGGAAATTTCAGGAGGCATTTATTAGCAATGAGATTTGGAGTGATTTTTTGTTGTAGACAACGATCTACAACAACCTTATATCTTAAAAACACCACCTTTCTTACTAGTCGGAAGAACTTGGCTGGCACTTGATTATTATTCAACAAAATTCAAATGTTAATCAACCCTGGCATGATATAAATACTGTTTTAATCCGGAATCATGACTTATAATAAAGCGCTAGACGTCTGTCTTTTTGTGCGTGTGTGTGTTTGTCTGTCTGTCACGAAATTCAAAAAGGCAGCTGCAGCCAAGCTATCGAGCTACAATTTTGCGTAGCATACCGTGCCGGCGTGTAGGCCCACCATGCGCAAGGACGAGCCGGTTCGATAAGCGGGTCCGTCAAAATTTGCGCCTCAAACGGGTCCACCTTGCTTTTGGCGCGCAAAACTAGGTCACAAATTCAACTTTTTGCAAAGTCCTGATTTGCCTGACAAGCAAATCTGCGCTCCAAGAATTCTAGCTCAAAAAATGCTCAAAAAGTTTGCTTTTCCGCGAACACAACGCCAAAAAGTTATGATCGTGTAGAGAGTCGATTTGACAAGGTTTTACCTAAATATCTGTAAAGATTTTTGAATGGAAATGTAGCCCAAGATGACTGTTATCTTTATAACAATTACCAAGCCAAAATGAATTCAATAATCTGTTCGAATTCATATTTATTCCTCGGCAAAAAAGTTTTCTTTCTCAAAATTACCGATCTTACGTGGAGATGCTTCAAGAATGAACAGTTGTTTACGATTCATTTACGATGTACAGCCTCGCGCGGTGAGTTTCAAAGTCATCATTTTGGGAGCATGAATAAGGCATACGGATAACAGAGCCAGTGCGCCACGGACGAATAGGTATTAGCTCACTCACACTTTTTCCCCTATCACACTCATACTCTCCCGACTTCCAAGAGAGCCGAGACACAGGGCGGCCGCGCTTACCACCGAGGCAGTAACGATGGCGGGGCTGACACCAACCTGCAGATATTACCCAACTACATTCGATCCCAGCTAAACAACATGTTCTGCGCGTCCATGCACTACAGGTGTTCATCGTCTTGTTGCTCCATGTCCATCCTTGTGTGTCCATCAAACATCCAGTCGTTGAGCCATATACTCGCGCGGGGACGCAGGCATTATGCGGATATCTAGAAGTCCAACCAATCAGTAATACGACACGAGCAAAGGTAGAAGTAAAAGAGCCAACAATGGGGCGCGTCGCTATTTGCTAGCCTGAGGACGTGCCTGCGTAGTGGTCCGGAGGCGAACAGGGCTGCAGACGACCGCCGCGACGGCCGCACTACCGAACTGCGCGGCAACAAGGTGCTCCCAGTCATCCGCTAAGGGTTGGGCCAGACTGCGCGTACGCGACGTACGCCGCGTACGCCGCGTATGCTCCTATGATGAAAAATATCGAGCGTACGCTGCGTACGCCGCGTACGCCGCTTCCCCGCGAAGTCTGGCTCAACCCTAAGAGGAGCGGTTGATTGCGAACCCCGACACCGAGTAACACCAGCAACGCCGGTGAACGGATGGCACTGGTAAAGTATGGTCAAAGCTAAACGCTTTCCAGCCTTAATCCACTGGGGTGCCAAAGTTTGTATCACAAATAGACATGCATCTTGCAATTCTTACGTGAAGGTGGCGCTCGCAAACTTTAGAGGTGTAAATGAGGCAAAAGATTTTCCAGTATTTGGGGTTTCGAAAGTCGCATCTTCCAAGCGCACTTGATGCTCTGCTTTAGTTGAGAAAAACCTTAAGCCGGTTCTGCTCGTACTCTGCATTTAAGGCACCTCCTCCTCCTTTAGCATTATGTCTGTGCATGATAAAATTATTGATATTTATCCGAATAGTAACTGCTTCACTATAAAAGAGACCCAAGCGAAAGTAAGACTCATTTTGTTAATGCCTACTACAAGACTCTCTACACGAGATCCCGCTACTCACGGAGACAGAGGCACAGATCATGTGCGCAGACTGTCACCTCGCTTTGGCATCAAGATCGTTTACGTGATTGCAGGTTGACCCGTGGCTTGTCAAGACTGATTTTTATCATGGCTTTCTGCCCAGAGAAGATATAATTTACTTGTTGAGGAAACACGGAGACTTTCTTGTACGAACTACTGAAGTGAGTATCCGTGCTGAGTCATACTCGAGTGACGAACTACTTTTGAGGTGAGCACAAGCAAAGACCAAACAAAGCCGACAAAGAAAGAGACCGTTATATCAGTATTGATGGATCCTGACGGAAAATTCTTGGAGATCGGTGATAGTGAAAGTCGACATGATTTGGTATGTTCGTGACGGAATCCTTAACAGGAAAAGGATGTCTTGATACATGCGCACAAACATACTGAATCAAGCATAGCGATCCTTTGTTACCAAAAAAAGCTGCTAATGCTGAAAAGGAGCTGAACAAATCAAAGCACAGCTGAGCTTCTTGGCTAGCGCTCTCAACGTTCCTCATGCTATATTAAAAATCAGCCAATGCTCCGTTTCCGCCTGGCTAAGAGCCAATTAAGAGAAGGTGGGTGCAAGAACCATACATTTCCTTTGTTCTAGTCGAGTTGAGTGGCCGGATGTTATGACCTGTGTCAATAATCTAGGCCGCTTGATCTCTCACACCTCGAATCGCAAACTGGTATCGGGTAGCCTGGACACAGGTGAAGAATGACTTAATGATCAACTATTCTTGCAATTCACCTGTAAAGTTTGGCACACCCAACGGCGTCTTCGACTATGAGGTGAAATGGGTTCAAAGGATGTCGTATTTGAGAGCATGATGGCGACGTTAAAATCTTCATGCTTCATCGGTGTAAACATAGACCCAGTGCCTACAAAGTTCTACTTGCCTTCTTTGTAATCAAACGCCAAAAGCTGCTTTGAAACTGAGTGGCAAATGCTCACTTTTATGAACGATATGGAAACAGCCATTCATTTCCGAAGATTTGCCCCGTATTATCGGTAAGTTTAACAAAAGACTTCTTATGAAAAATAAGTACAAGCTTGAATCGGTTACTGAACCAGTTATACTTTATTAGCATTAAGGGTGATAAACTCATTTTACATCATCAATCGAAATCCTTCATTTTTGTGAATAAAAACTTGATATTTACAGTTATTCTCCTTTCGGCCATGTTCCTGAAAAGACTAGGCCTATCCAACACTTATATACCTGCTCGAAAGGTGCACGCATCAAACAAATCGATCGCTTGACATGCAGTTTTCAAGAGTCACGATTCTCCCATACCTGTAACGTACGCAATGCAAATTACGCCTTGAAATTTTGGCTGTAACTCACTCTTCAAAGTTTCTGACAAACAAAGACAAAAACCAGACTCAGACGGTTACAGTAGGTCCTTCTGTTTTTCCCTACTTTATCCTTCCTTTTTGTCCCCTGTTCTTCTTCTCCCCCTTCCCCACCGACGCCAGAACCGCGATAGAAGAGTTGGGTGTGGTGGTCCCTGGGGCACTCTGGCATCTCCGCCGCAGGCGAGGATCTATCCCAAATACAGTGGTCATGATCATTTCAACGAACGAATCTACGCACTTGGATGGCGCAGTCACTTAGAAAACCTTGATTGGTTCTCACACAAGAAGCGCAGGCACCCCATACTATGGAGCTACCACCATAGGTATCTGTCATACTTTGTGCCGTCGCCGGGCGATCAGGCATACCGTTACGATGGCTCAAAATAGTTCGAACGCACTTTCGTTTAAGCAAGATTCGACACTCTTGCATCAACTCAGTGGAAAATGTAGGCCATTCGAGATCTGCGCAGTGTAGACTAGTAACATCTATCAAGCCACTACGACAGCAATTTTTCGCACTCGCGCAAGGTATAACCTGAGCCACAAAGCTACGAGCCTACAGCTACGCTACTACCTATGAGGCAGTAACGACAAATCAAAATACCTGAGATTCCAGTGTGGAAACCAATTACGGGTCACTGACTAAGCGTTTGCATTTGCCAAGGAGTCTGCATTGTTCTGAAAGTAATGATAATGCATCGTGACCAGAATCGCAACCGTGTAGCGAAAATGTTGTCCAAGAATGAGTGGTGACTCTTTCAAATAACATCGTAAAGGCGCGAATCTCAAGGGTGTGGCATTCTGCCATTGCGGATGCCCGGGCCTCTTACAAGGATTTTCTTCGTCTTGGTTGAGTCATATAAGGTTAACATGATTCATTTTGCGCTCTTGTTTAGATGCGACCCTCTCTCTGAACAGGCACGTATGTAGCAGAAAGTTTGCGCAAGCCACTGCCTTCAAACGATCAGACAAATTTTCTATCTTTTGACACTATTTAACCACACTTACAATAACAGCCTATTCACCTTTCTAACCCGGAAATCGAAACTTTGTTTTCTCAATTTTTAAAATGTTGTCCTTTGCATTGGAGCAGGCAGCCAAAAAAACCTTAAGACAAGGGTACGGGTCAGGTGTCACGATTTTTCGCGAAGCGATGTCAAGTAGTACAAGATTCAGCTCCCATCATACTCTTGCTACTCAGTGTTACTTATACCATCGAGTCATGTATCTGCCGCCACACCCCACCATTCTACTGCGGCGCCGTGCCATTTTAGCACCAGAAAGTTATCGTGAGCACAAAATTTGGGCGCGGCGAGCGGCGGTCGTATGCACTGACCCCTGACCCATAGCCTTGAGACAATACCCAAGTCTGTTGTAAACTTCGTCAGGAGCAGTAATGAAAAATGACAGTTGCAAACAAATTGATGCTTTCAGGTTCGAAATATAATTGTTTATCATAGAAAATTACATTATTATGTAGAACACTCGATGCAGTTTGAACTTCTTAGAGATCTTTTTAAGTACTACTCAGAACATCCAGTATGTATAAACAAGGTACATCAATTTGTGGATCTCTAAAAATACGTGCATAACAATATTTTTGGGCTGAAATTGTTCTTAAAAGAGGCGTGCGTCTTGCTAGATGGGAACTCCAACATAAAAATGTGACGATAGGAAGAGTCCTTGGGCGAGGAGCATTTGGAGAAGTGCGGAAAGGGACACTGTTGAGACGACCTGGAAAATCGGTGCCAGTAGCTGTGAAGACAGTTCGTTTGCTTTATCCTGGTTTTCTGTCAAACACTGCTCTTTGAGATACCAAGAGATTAGCAAAATTTTTAGCTTAAAAGCGACACCGAATTATCAAAAGCAAAAATCAAAGAAATGATGAAAGAAGCACGTTTGATGAGAAATCTGAAACACCCGAATGTTGTATGCATCTATGGCGTTGCGCTCTTAGAGCAACCGCTGTACATTGTACTCGAATTTGTTCCCGGTAAATGCTTTGTGGCTTTTTCCTTAAACAGTAAATCGCCGAAATTGGCAAATCATTCTAGTGATCAAAAATCTTCAAAGCATTTTAGGAGGAGCGCTTGACTCTTACCTGAAGAGAAACAAAGCAACGATAGACAGAGATGAACGGTTATTGATGGCGATGGGAGCCGCGTGGGGAATGGAATATCTCCATAAAAGTAGTGTTCTGCATAGGGATATCGCTGCGCGAAATTGTCTATATGACACAGATAAAATTGTAGGTTATTATCATGGATCAGTTCTAAGCTTTGTACACTCTTGCAATGCTCACAGGTAAAGATCAGCGACTTCGGCCTGTCAAGGAAAGGTTCCGTATATAAGATGCAGACAGCGAAGAAGATGCCAATAAAATGGATGGCGCCAGAGAGCATTACAACTTTCATGTTTTCGCAGAAAAGTGATGTGTATAGTTATGGGGTTGGTGATATTTCATGCACAGCAAGCATACTCAAACAAAAGTCGCGATTAAGATATTAGTCTATGAGATATTCGCTGGCGCTGAACCATATGAAGGTATCCCAAACTCTGCCACAAGAAAGATGGTATGTGTGTGTTTTTTTGCATCAGCTCTACTCTATACGAGTCTTCCAGATACTGGAAGGAAAACTTAATGATTTTCCTGAAGGCGCACCTGCGAAACTAGTCGAGTATGTTAAGACCAAGATGTGGCACCATAACCCAGATGAAAGACATGACATGGGGCAGGTGAGCTTCTCTATAAGACTAAATTAGGCCTATTCACACTAGTTATAGATAACTGCGCTAAATTTTACATGTAAAGTTGAGTGTATATCCGTTTTGTGGGTTTGTCTGCATGGGTGTGCAAAAAAAACCCATTTTTTGCACACAGACTCACTTCGGGGAGAGACGGATGTCATAGAGCCCTTCCATTATCGATCGATATCAATTTGATATTTTTAGAAATGGGCTAGAGAGCTGAGTGTGCAGATGGTAAAATCATCAGTGAAATAATCCACTGCGTTTATTTGGAATATCCATTTTTCTCAAAGCTTAAGATGAGAAGCTGGGTGTCAATACAAAGTTAGCGAAATTAGTGATCGTGCTAATCATGAAGATACCTTGGGAGCAGAAGATTCAGACCAAAAGCGGGCAAATACAGAATGATTTCGTATACAAACTAGATGGGAAATTAGTTACATGATACATCGATAGAAGGAACATTCGGAGTGGACATGCCAAGTTGGTCTATGTAAAGGATCATAAAAGATTTGGCGTCTTCAGTACCCTCTTCAATGTTCGAACAGGCTAATAAATGCGCGCTATACAAGGGAAGCAGCCGACGCAACTCGGATACGGCACTTCAGCTTCCCTAGATTACGGTACCAGTACCATCGTAGTGGGATTGGTAGGCCTAGCGACACGGATCAATCCACTTATCTCATTGAGTTGCGGCATCTTACGCCAAGACACCATCCCTAATGTATCTAAAAAATGTGCCGAAGTTGAGTGCAAGCATAATTTCTGTCCAATTAGAGCAATAAAGGATCGCAGTCGGTGATGGAGGTGAAAGCAAGCGAGAGCCGGCGACGGGATAACACCAAATTATGTTTGCAAGCTATATCACAAAGACATATTGCGCTGCACTTGAAATGGTATGGTGCGAGTTTCACGCTTACCTTTTAGAATTTCAGATCGTCAGCTGGATGGAAAAATACACTGGACTGGTCCTCGACGTACCGCAGCCCACCGTAGCACGAGAAGTGAAAGACGATGATAAGGTACGAAGCCTTTCCAAAGAATTCCGCCTTAATTTCACGAGTACAAGGAGGACCAAATCTGAACATCTCAAACACAAAAGAAGGTTTTCCAACAAGAAACCTTATACCGCGCTGCACATTACCTAAAAGTAACGTGCGCGGTAACGTCTGAGAGGCACGGCTTAGCTGTACGCTACAGAGGCGCAAAAGGTGCGCTTTGTACTCGCAAAATTATGGTGATTTTCATCTGAGGTTCAAAAAAAAACACTGACTCAATTAAAACTATTGAACAGGGAGCCAACAAAACTCAAGCGACGACGGCGCAGATAACAGCTAAGGCCAAAGTGAAGCAAAAGGGGAACATTATGAATGACGGGTATTCATCACACCTCTTCTCAACGCCTTAAGTTGCCAAAAATCAATATTTCAGCTAGGCTAGTGATTTTTTGACCAAATGAAAATTATTCTTCATTACATAACGAATATCATATTCATTACAATGCAAACGAGAATTGCAAAATAAATAGTTTTGTGTTTTTGCAGTCATTCTACATACAATAATTTGTAACCACAGGACTGATTTTCAAATCAAGGCATACTGTGTCATAGCACAAAGAGAAAAGAGAAGACTTTACAATGGCGCACAAAATCGAGTGAAGCGAATGCAAATGGTTGAACAGACAACTTAAAGCTGGGTTCATAGAACCCCGCCCCAGTTATCGAACTCTGCTGGAACTTTACCGAAACTAAAGCGCTGCAGCCGTCCGCATGCGGTTTTGAGCGGCGGAGATTTTTGAACGGTTGCTATGAATTCTTTCTCACATCATATTCAACTGATTTCGGTTTCATTCTTCTACTCTGCTCCCCCTTTTGATGGGGAGAGTGGAGTAGAAAGATGAAACAAGCAACCGTTCGATGTTTTAGCGGGGCTGAAGAATGAGCGCCGTTCTGTTTCCATGTATCCGGGGACATGTGTCTCCGTGCGTTTCCATTTTCTCCTCTTTTTTAGTCCAAGCCTGCTCCATGTGTTCCACGATTTCTCGGCGTGATTTTCGCAGTTATCTATTAGGTCATTCCGAAAGTAATTTCGCTTTTTTCAAACGGACGCCGCATTTGAAGGAAGGAAGGTTTCTAAGAGATCTTAAAAGCATTCGATGCGGAATTTCTTTTACTTTCTAATGGTTATGAAAATGTTGCAAAACAGTCAACGAGCTTTCAGAAAATAACCAAAATCTGCGACCCATGCTTTTTGAGATGGTCAAGTTTCGCGATTTTTTCAAGCTTTCATATCAGTCATCAGAAGGAGTTCAAGTAACGGATTGATAGAGTAAACCTTACAGAATACAGTGTTACCTCTTCTCTTTCTCGCAGCTCGCCGTAATTTTTTTAAAAGATTTTTTAACAGAACCATCGGATTTTGGCAGGTCCTTCTCAGCCACAATCGCATCAAACATCATAATTTTTCGTAATTTGAGACTACCAAAATGGTGTTATAAGCTAGCATTAATTTTACAAAGCAGGCGAGGGTCTACGAGTTCGAAATATCAAATTTCGAGTTTTTCGGATACAGCCTGGGGCTCGCTAAAGAAATGAGTTATGATGACTTTTTCCCGGAAACTAAATGAATCGGGAACAAAAAACACCTATTAGAAAGAGGAGTAAATGCTGAATTGACTGATGCGCGAGCTGCTCTTTTTTGATGTTCCACGAGGATTTAGCTGTCCAAGTATTGAAATCAGCAGCATCAGTTAAAATTCTGTTGAAAATGTATGACAAGAGCTATGTAAAGGAGAAAAAAGCAGTACTGAAATCTGTAAGGTTTACTCTATCGAACCGTTACTTGAACTCCTTCTGATGACTGATATGAAAGCTTGAAAAAATCGCGAAACTTGACCATCTCAAAAAGCATGGGTCGCAGATTTTGGTTATTTTCTGAAAGCTCGTTGACTGTTTTGCAACATTTTCATAACCATTAGAAAGTAAAAGAAATTCCGCATCGAATGCTTTTAAGATCTCTTAGAAACCTTCCTTCCTTCAAATGCGGCGCCCGTTTGAAAAAAGCGAAATTACTTTCGGAATGACCTAATATATTGACCTACGGCATGAAAACATTCTCGGAATACGAAAAACCGGAACTTTTCCTATTATCCTGATGAGTTTCACTTTTGGGCATTCTCAGTCCATTTTTCTTTGTAATTCGCTGTTTATACGTTCTTTCTTCTACCCCGCTTCTCCTTGCGACAGAAAAGCTGGAAACTTGAAGCGGGGTTGTAGAAATAACGCTGGTCTGCTCCATGTAATGGGGAGGGTGTGTCTTCATGCGTTCCGACCTACGTTGTGTTCCAGGAAGCCGCAGCGTAGCTCCGCATCTGTATTAAGAGGGGGATAGGCAGCTTTCTGTAACACGCGAGATCCGAAAAAATAACGAAGAGAAAATGGACGAGCACAAGGAGGCACATCTTTCCAGGATACACGGAAGCAACGGCCTCATTCTCCGACCACGCTAAAGCACCGGATCTCTTCTCATTAAAAGGATAGCGGAGTAGAAGAATGGGACCGAAACGAGTGAAATGTGGCGGAAAATCTGTTAAAATAGGTCAAAAATCTTTATCCCGTTGCTCAAGGACGATGCGGGAGCCTGCAGTGCATGCAGCACGGTTCAGGCACAGTCAGAGAACTTCGCAGGAACCGTTGCGGAACTTCCAAATCACTGTGAACCCAGTGCAACAAACTATTTGTTCGCGCTGATTTTGTTCAAGATCACATAAGGCAGAGCCGCAGCCACGTATAAAGGTAGTGGCTCAGTAGGTGTTCGCTCTTGTTCTTGCATTTTTGAATTTGTAAACGCAAGGTCGGCGACGCACATTGTCGCGGAACCTATAATTACATGGGACACACGGCTTCATCGGTTGGAGGAAAATCGCGCACTTGGTAGAGCGCGCGCGAATTCCATTTGGGAGCACATTTTTGGGCCTAGGAGCCATGCTGAATTTGTGAGCACATTTCTCGGCGTGGGAGCCATGCTGCAAGCCACTTAGTGTGGTGCTTAGTTGATTTGCGATTAGCCGTCTAAATTGAAGCCCAAACTTTTCAAATTACCGACCCGTTGCCTTTGAGCGTAAAATTCTTGCACTCCTACTTGGACGATGGCCTCCTTTTACCTTTACAATTTCTCTTAACGTGATTTTCCGAGGAAACTAGCCTGTACCGAAGAGCTTTTCATTGAAGTTTGTACGCTTAATTCTGCTATTATGGATATGCGCAATAACAGCATGAAGTGACTCTTGAGTTTGCTTATGTCATCCATTTAATTATCATATACCCGTGGTCCCCAGTTTTACTCCATTCACTTAATTGGCTCAGAAGACCAGCCAAATTAATACCGGCACCTTGTTAGCTCCGTATCCTACTGTGAACACAGTTTCGAGGCTCGAAACTGTGTTCACAGTAGGATAAGGAGCTAACAAGGTGCCGGTGTAAATTGTGCGTACGATAGGGTAAGGTTGGAACTTGGTCGGAAAACGCCGGAGCACGCAGGGGTCTGCCGAATAAGCTTATTTTATCTTATTGCTTTGGTAAAAGCTGATTGGAGTGCTTGCACAGAAAAACAGACGTATTCGGGGCGCACTGACTTAAAAAGCATTTTGAGCAATTCGAGAAGAGTAACGCTCTTCTTTTCGAGTGCATTGGGCTACGTGTGTAGCACATATATCAGCCTGTTACTGTAATTCACCAAAATTTTGATTAGAAGGATTGCACTTGTGAGTAAAAAAGGAGCTTTGTGGTATTCGTATAACGAGCCGCTAAGAATTCCCATCCTTCGCAAAAAGATTCCTAAGATTAACACCGATCTTCATTGTGCCACGTTCTATCCTCTTCGGCTATGCCCTTTTCCACGTAGGACTAATGATCTTTTGACTTCTTCCAAAAAGTCTCGAAACTCGCAAAATATAGGGTTCGTATAATTTTGAAGCGCACTTAATCACGATGAGCCTGAAAAACCATAGCACTAGCGTAGAAACAAGAGAATATTCAGAGTTGAAAGGCTCAGCTCACTGTGATTCTTTATCCATACTGCCAACTCATGATGCGTCTAAAGGAATCGTCAGAGTTTACTGATGATACCAGTGTTACCCGCGTTACACGTGTTACTAGTGCTATCCGTGTTGCCAGTGTTACCACTGCTACCATGTTATTCTACCGTTGTAATAATGATTTTGATTATAATTAAACTTTAATTCTAGTCAAATTTAGTCGATTTTACTGTTACCAGTGTCTTACAGTAACACAAGTAACACTAGTAACACTGGTAACATCGGTAAACTCTGACGGACCCCAAAAACAATACGTGCGAGGGTGCCGACTTGCTCCAACTTAAAAACTGCCTCAGCTAAACCTTGTTGCTACCAAGCCATTGTTCTTCCCTCCCATAGCCAGGGCCCAGCAAAGGTGGCGATTTCACAAGCTAGGTGTCGTTTTTAAGGGAATAGGAAAGTGGAACCCATAAAGGAATCTGGGGGATTATTAGAAAGCACAACTCTAACTCTTAGGGCCGCATGCACTAACATCCCAGCAGGGAGGGGATCGCAGCTTCAGAAGAAAGCTTCATATCCTGAAACTCCGGATATCTGGATTTCATGCTGTCTACCTATCCGTAAGTATTCCTACTACCCTTCACTATGAACATGTTGAACAGGAGCGAGAAGCTGTACAAACCGCATTTTCCAGCTTTTGTATGATCCCTGATGATCCCCGGCGCTTTTCTTTAAAGTCATTTTTCTTCCTCCGAAGTTAACGAAAACCTTCCAAAGTTGTACTGAACATCTTACACAATACTGCTAAGCATGTTGCTGATGAGAACAAATGACTTTTTGAAAAGTCGAATTTTTCGGTAAGCCTCAAATTTTGACCTGTGGATCATCGCAAATTTCATGACTTCAAAACATCATTTGTTCTTAGCAGCAACATGCTTAGCACTGTCGGGTTAGACAATCTGCACAACTCTGGAGATTCTTCGTTAACTTCGGAGAAGGAAAAATGACTTTAAAGAAAAGCGCCGGGGATCATCAGGGATCATATAAAAGTTGGAAAATGCGGTTCGTACAGCTTCTCGCTCCTCTTCAACATGTTCATAGTGAAGGGTAATAGGAATACTTACGGATAGGTAGTACACAATGTGAAATCCAGGTATCTGGAGTTTCGAAATATAAAGCTTTCTTTTAAGCTGCGATCCCCTCCCCGCGGGGATGTTAGTGCATGCGGCCCTTAACATCTGGGAGTTCCCTGAGGTTGCGCGTTACCAGACAAAGTCATAGCCTCCCCGATAGGTTCCCCTACAGCCTCCCTTCTAGCCAGTTTTATTTCTATATTCTAAGCGTGCCAAACTACAACTCTATCTTTTTGTATGAGCACTGTAAGAGTAATGCATTTGCTTAGCCCTCAGCGCACATACGTACTGTCGTTCCAATGTCTAAACTGTAGCAAACATATGTTTTCTCGAAACGGCAGGTGCACTCGAGGAAGACTGGTTATGCGATTGACTCAGCACAAAACCGCGCGCAAGCAATGCTTTCAACCGTTGATTGACTTTCGGTTTTGGGGCCATTTAGCCTACCTTAATCAAAATTCGAAATTTGTCTCCGGAATGGTGATTACATAGTGAGCAAAATGTCAAGTAAGATGTTCAGTAATGTCTCTGATATCTCTAAGCTCCTTCTTTCTGCGTTCCTTGAAAAATAAGGGACGGGGCACATATAGCTATCAGGTACTGTGGGGAGGCAGCACTCTCGGGAAGCTCTTGATGTGGGCACTGACTGGATTTGTAGAACTGCTCTCCTTGCAAAAAACCAATATAAATTTTCGAATTTGATGAAAATTAAAAGCTGTGAGGTTCTCTTTGTAAAAGCTGCCGCCAAGCTCTTCTTTTTTTTACAAAATATGAGTTAAACTTGTTAGAAGTTTGGGACATCTCCAAGAATTTTCTGGAGTCGGAGAAGATTTTCCTTCTTCCTTTTCTTCATGAAAAACTGTACGACGTTTTCTCATCTACCCGTCACATTTTATCGCATAAGAAGCGAGAGGACATATAAAAAAATGTGGTAATTCGATAATTTTTTTAAATAAAGCATCCCGTGGGGAAAGATAGCCCAAAAGCGAAGTTACCAACGTATTATGGACTAATTTGTTCGAAACTGCATTTTTTTCGCCTATTGGTACTCAACAAGCTAACCCAACACAATCTGAAGTAGTTCTTTTGACATCAAAATCGACTTGCGAAGGTCACCAACAGGCTTTTTGAGTAGGGTTGAGTGCGGTCGGTTGGCAAACAAGATGCAGCTGTGAAGACACACCAGTCGTCACATCACGTGAAGGCGACAACGATAGGAATGCGCAGGTTTTTACGTCCGAGACATTCGCCTTCAAACATTTTATTCGCCCTTCTCATTTGTCGACAGCACCGGTAACTGCGCGCTTGTCCTTTGTCTTCCTTGAAACTGGTTCTGTTCTATTCTAGGGAATGGAATTTTTGCAGAATAAATTTTATGATTATCGAAAAGTGCTCTTTACAAGTAAGGCTACATTCTTGCTTTGATAGTCCTAATTATCAAGCTCTGCACTTTCTCTTACGCAGAAACAATGCATTAGATCTATTCTATAGTGAAACCGCTTCGAATTTCATCAGCCGAAACTGATACTGCTTACCATTTTCTTCGAAAATGTAAGTTAGATGGAAATGAAATTTGAATTTTCATCGCTTTATTTTTACTATCACTATTTGCCTTGGAGGACATTTTTGAATCTTTGTTGAAAGCTCAAAAATCGTGTGCCTCAAGCTTAATATAAGTAGAATGTACGGTAGTAAGGGTTTTTCTCTCAGATTCCTTGAATACAATCCGATTCCATCTCTAAAACTTCTGGCAGCCGGTCTTTCACAGCATTGACGCCCTTTTTGCCGATAGAAAACATATTTTAAAATGTTTCTAATCTAAAAGGTTCCTGTCTTCGAAGACCAAATAAGAGAATGGTTAAAAAATTACAAGAGGGGAATGGTTGCACCCATTTGATCGTGTGAAAAATTCCTAAAAATTTGAAAACTTTCACAGCGATACATTCAGTAACCGTGACTATAGGTCCTTGTTTACGAAAAAATTGAAAAACTATTCTGAACCAAATCCAGTGAATTCGCTCTACGCTCGGCATATGCTTAAATACTAAGTACCAAAAATACTAGTGCTAGTACTAGTACTCAAAAAGCACTAGTGCTAATACTAGTGCTCAAATACCAAATACTGATACTAAATATTGATACAAGCTTAACCCCCTTATTCCTAACATATCTGAGAGCTGGACTTGGGCTGTTGGTGGATTTTTTTGTGGTTGTTTATTACTGTAAGGTTCTGATAGTTTCGTTTTACTTGTTCCAAATGTGGCACGCCTTGCGCCTTATTGAATAAATAAATAAATACCTCAGGAGTAAAGAAAAGAGCTCTTACAAATTAGCTGCAATCATTCTGCTATTATCAATACTCAAAATTTTTTGCTATGTATGTCATATCAAAACCAAAGTATACACTAGTGCTTTCTCTTAAAATATTCTATCTGACAGAAAGAAAACAAAGCGTGATTCAAAAATCCATCACAAAGCATTACTCCTCAGAGCATGAACATGAAAGTCCGGACAGAATTTCATCTAAGAAAAAAGATTACACAGAATTTGTTGTTTTTCCAGTTTCTTCACATTAAGAGAAAACTCACGGATGTCACTGGACAACACAGACTCTGACCATGATTTTTTAATGCTTTCGGTTTATCCTTTTGGGGGTTTTTTTTTGAGAGACTTTTCTTGCCACAACATTTTGTAAAGTTTTTGTCAAGGTGTTTTAGCCGATCCTTGCTTGGCTTAAAGAATTGAGAAAAAGTGCAGAAGGTGATAAGTGGGGGACTTCAAAAAAGTCCTGATTATCCCGGAATCCCAAAGGTAGCCCGGCGCATGCTTTCAAGTTCCCAGGAAGTTGGTTGATAAGCTCATTTTTGAAAGTGGTTGAAGACATTGCGTGGGCATCTGCCACAAAGCTCAAACCTCTACACTATGCGGTCTGTAGCAGTAGTCCGCGCAGACAAAAACAACAAACATGATGAAACATTTTCCATTCTGATCTCTCGAAAAAAAATTTTGTTGTTAGCGCCGCTGATAGTTCTGATCCACTGTACAATTCAAGCAGATATTTTATGAAAGTACCGCTAAGTCCCATGATGACGTTATTTAACACTTAGACCTTGAGAAAGTGTTTTTATATTTCAAAAACAACTTACTCCCTTTTATGTACACACATTTGCCATTCTACCCGCCTCTTTCTCTTCTTGCCGACAACTCATCCAGCATGAGCTCATGAGAGATTTACGAGCACTTGTCATGACAATGCATCAGCAAATGAACTAGTTCTGCCGATGGTTGACACACCCATTCGTAGTCCCGTGTCTACACTTTTACTGCTGCAAAACAAGTCATACTCTTCCTTTCCTTTGAATATTAAATTGCCCATTTAAGCAACAAAAATGCAGTAGAGACTTGCAAGATACATTCTTCACGTTTTTCTCAATAGTTTTCTACAGATAAGGCTATCAGCTATTTTCATACCAAGTCAGCAAGTCATTGTCTATCTGTCATCACATTTTGATGTAAAAATCACTTCTTATTGACACCTTGTGATAGACTGAAAATCGTAGTTTGACTATTTAATTCCAGCCCTGGAGACTTAGGGCTTGCACAAAATAATTTATAATCTTTGGCTTAATTTCGCTCCTCTTCTTCTCTCTCCCCCCCCCCCCCCTTATACTCGGCTATCCTTTATGATTGTAGATATCATTTACTAGTCGCTTTGTCTCAATTAAGGGAATGGAGCAACAAAAGATGGTTTTTCACGGACTCCTTCTCTATTTTGGCTTGCAATTTGAGAATCAGAAAATTGTAAAATATTAAAACAATTATCATATTAAAGCTACTTTAAGCATCGGTGTGAATCTTGCGCATACATAAGCTTTTGATTTTTTCTTGCCCTACTTCCATAATTCCTACATTAGTGGCGTTTAATTGCCGCGTTCCTTTTTCGTACTCTATAAAATCCCGGAAATGCCAAAATTGAATTAAATCAAATGAATAATATTAGATTGGAAACTAAGTTTTGCAACTGGTCTCATAACTTCCCTCTCACTCAACATGGCGCACTCAAATTTTGCCACTGCGTTGGCTATTACGTAAGCTACAAGCGCAGCTGCTTTTTTACCAAATTCTGACGTCGCAGTGAGGGTTACGGTAGGTGCATGGTATGAAGGGGAAAAATTCAAAGTTTGACAGATTTGGCTGAAACTTGGCATAGGGATGTTATCCGACATGCTGATCACGAAAACGATAGTGAAATTGCGTGGTAATGGCTTTTTGTAGGATTACTGTAGGCGTACGATATGGGGTCTCACCCTAAACAAGGAAAAAGGCGTTGATTCAACAAATGAATGTGATATTCGCGTTTGGCAGGTCAAATAACCCTACTATGTAAAGTCTCGGAGGAATTTGAGCTTCGGACTCTTTAGTCATTGACGGTCGTCCCAGCAGCTCTTGCGTACATGGACTCTTTCGACTTTATGAGGACGCCAAATCTCGACATGCCCTTAAATTTTGTTTCTTTCCTAATAGGCCAAAAGAGTCAACCCCCAGCAATAATTTATAGACGAATCCGGATTACTGCGCATGGTTTAGGCTGTCAAAGGCTTCATTTTAGCTTAAAACCCCAAAAATTCTCAAATTTCACTAGCTTTCGAAAAACGCCTGAAACTTTTCTATTTCGTGTTCAAAATCTAGACAATTTTTGCTCGCTTGTAGCTCACGTTGTCTTCTACATAATGTCAAAGTTTGAGTGCGCCATATCCAAAGAGAATGAAGTTATGAAACCAGTTGCAAAACTTAGTTTCCAGCTTAATAAATAAATAAATTTTTGAATAAATTTAAATAATTAAATAAATTGTTCACCACCTATTTTTATGTTCATGTAAACTTTTACTGCATTCGTCTCTAGCGTGAACGTCTTTTATTTTTCTTAACTGCTCACTGCGCTGTTGAATCGTTACAGTTCCGGTTCTACAGCGAATCGATTCTTTTTTCCTAGCGAAAGTGAAGATTGTAATTTGAAGAATTTCAGTTTCATCGAGGAAAAGAAAGTGCAAAAAAAGATTTTGATCGATCGTCTTCTATCGTAAATGTCGAAAAGAGTATGTAATGGCTTAGGCACAATGTATCGACAAAGTGAAGGGAAGTTGAGTATAAGAGCAATTTGCTAAAAAAACAAATTCTTATTAGTGTAGAGAATATGCGGACCACTTGCTGCATGGACGGTAAATATTATTATTTTTATTAATTTAAAGTTCAAGTACATCTAAAAAATCTATGTGTTCCTGTATTTACAATAATGTGCCAGGCTCTGAATGTATAATCTAAAAAGTTCATCCAAAAAACCTATGTGTTCAAAGATTTACAACACTGTGCCTGGCTCAAAATGTATAATCTAAAATTCAAACTCATTAAAAAATTTATGTGATCCTAAATTTACCATAATGTGCCAGGCTCTGAATGTAATCTCTTTTTTATGCTTTCAGAACACGGGATTTTTTTTATTGCTTCCCAAATAATCGTTTTGAATACTTTAGCAAATGGTTTTCTAGACTCAGCATCGAAATAAGAAAATAAACAGAGCTGTTAGGAGCCCAGATATCCCATAAGTGCAACTAATGAAACTAATTGCCTATTAGCTAGTCTGCTCAATGACGCAACAATTCATTGAGTTGAACTGCTACTGGAAAAGCAATTAACATCGACTTGGCCTAGTTCGTTGTCACGCTTCTAATTGCCTTTCAGCATGTTCCAACAGATAGCCATCGGGTCATCGGCTATGATTCTTTATTGTCATAGCCCTCTTCTCATCATATAAAAATGTTCAAAGGAAATTATCGAGAGGGCTAATGGTCTTGACTACCATGTTCTAATTTCGTTTACTTTCTTCTTCACAGATTTCGATTTCTGGGAGCAAATTCTGCTTATACTTAAGTGAACATTCCAATTAAAAGTGTTTCATATTTGCTACCCCCACTTTCCCAAAAATCACTTAACTTTTGAAGCTTTACATCTTATCGTGGAGCCACTCAATTGATGTGATTGAGTAGAATAATTCTGAATTTTAATCAAAATTTGCCATGTAGAGAAATTTCCCGCAGGAGGTTTCCATACCAGCTTTCACAATTTCAAGGTTGCAGACTTGCTAGATAATTTAAGAACGCTTTCAAAAATATTTGTTGGGCTTCACCAGTTCCTTCCCCCCCCTTGCATCTGAATATTACGTCACCATATCCCTTTCCTCAAAAACTCTCAATTTCTTTTACGGCTGTTGAATACATGCTGGTAACGTTTGCTTGGAGGGATTCAAAAGAAAGTTTTTACTATTGATTCCACATTTATACGGCATTTCACTACAGAGTTGCATTTTTTAATGTTAATATTTTGAATTGAACTTTGTTCAAATACTCTTTGAATCAACGGACTTGACGGCTGGAAGGCGGGGCCTTGTGACCTAATTAAAGCTATATAATGATTAGAAAGCACTCGCGCGAGAGAACGTAGATGGCGCCGCGGGCGCGAGCGGTCTTAATTAGGTCACAAAGCCCTGCCTTCTAGTAGCCAAGCCAGCTGATACATATTTTAGGCTTCAAAAATTTGAAAATGTTGTGAAAACTCTTTAAACCTTTCTTCGCAACACTACTCAGCTTTCCGTATTTTCTCTTCCCTCGTCCCCACCCCACATCCTTCACTCTTTCCCCTCCCAGCTCCCCTAAGTAGCGCCTTTATTATCTACACCTTCGTACTCTACATCTCCTGATACATCTGTAGTTATGCGGATCTAACAACAACGATTTTTCTTGTGTCAGACACTCGATCCAGATCATCATGTAAGAAGTAGTATCTATCGTAGCGTTACTACGCGCAGCAAAAATGATTGACGATCTGCTTTCGGACGTTTTTCACGTGTGTGAATCCACGGCGACGTAAGATCTCCCTGTCCCGGCTCGTGTTCATTCAGCTGAGCGAGTGTGTTTGTGTAACTTTTGGCGCAATCTCAAAGCTTCCACATGCAACACCTAGATCTCCGCCGACTGATTGCCGATGTTTTGCTCTTTTACTCGTTCATACTTCTAGGTTTTTTGATCGTTGTAAAGTTCAACTTGACCTTACTGGAAACTACGACATTTTGCGCAACATCTCAAACCCTAAGTCCTGATTAGTCGCATTACTTAAGGGCTGCTCTTCAAATGATACGGATGCTGTTCGCTAGAGGCCAACACTTTTATGTAGTGTTGCTATAAACTGTCTCACAAGGGAAGGATACTTGGTCGAAGTGGTCTTTCCATGTAAATGTATACTATCTTATGCATGTAATGCTGTTCAAACCTGTTTTCGTTATCTGCAAAAGGCTCATGGGAGGGAAGTTATGGAAAATTTTTTGGTGCAAAAGAAAGCGCACAATAAAATTATTCATAACTTCTTTCCTTATGCTCAAATGGGGCCATCATAATCACTATCAGGGCGTTTCATGCAACAAATACCTTCAATCTGAATCTCTTGTCAGTTATTACTCCTTTCAAGCGCCGAAAAGATCTTAAGATGTGTTTTTACCTTAAACAAATCAATATATTTTTACCTCGAAAAATTCCTAGAAGTATTCTTCCCCCGAAAGCATTTTGCAGATAAAGAAAGCAGATTTCGAATTAGCGTTCCATGCTCTGATAGTATATATTTCATATGGAAACGGCTCTTCAAACAAGTATCCTTCCCTTGTCGGATGCAAAAGTCTCGGAAAAATTGGGAAATTGAAAATCATTTTCTTTCAACATTTCTTTATCAGTACATAGCTCGCATTGTTGTTACTGACAATGAGTAAGATTCTCCATTTTTAGCAAAACACCTCATTAAATTGTTTTCGAACGGCTGGCTCAATGATGGACGCAGCTGAATAAACAATCCTTTTGCGTTAGCAACGAAAAGTCGCACATCATCGTTGGAACTTGGTTTTTGTGACTTTTGACTGTTCTTGACGAAGAGCTTACGATCCAGAAAATTGAATCTTTTCAACTTTGGTGCTTGTTTACTGTTAATAACTAGTAATTGCGCAAAACATTTTTTCGTAAAGTTGTTATAGGTACAACCCCAGCTTTTGTAGCTGATTTGAGAAGCACCTTGCATGTAACAGATAGACAAACTGAACAAAATCCATGCGCGCTTTGACTTTTTTCTCTACATATTGTCGGTACATCTTCTGTAAAAAAAATATATATATTGCACTGCAGCTGCACCCCCTTATTTCAAAACGTCATTAGTATTATTCTTAAAGCAATGACTATCAAAAGTTCGAGTTTTGAAAATTACAATTACCAATATTTTAATATTTCCAGGTGTAATGACCGCACCCTGTTTGCTCTAAAGATGAACACGCCAAAAGGTTGGCTGTTACCATAGAAGGGATTAAGTGAGAGCAATGTGCGCGAAAGCGACCGCATTGCGAGACACATACGCAGCGCCAAGACTGGGTATGCTCGCGTTTAGAGCAAAATGGGTGCGGCTTATACACCTGAAAATAGGGTAGACCATCCCGACTTCTTGGAAAAGATTCCTTCAAAAAATATGGGTCATTTTTGGAATGCTATTCTGATCTACGAAGAAGTTTGGTGCAATTTTCACAATGCTTGGTCCAAGATCATGGAAAAAGATTACGTAATAAAATGGAAGGAGTGAAGAACAATTGCTTTTGATATCTATCAATTTATTTTATCATTGTGTACATTTCTCTACTGAAGTTTGCATTCTATAAAAGATTCTAAAATTACTACTAACATACAATGAGTTTTTAGAACAATAATTAAGTGCTATTGCAATTATTTATTATTCAACACTATCAATTTCATTTACTGTTGTTTTGATGCCTGTTCATTACTCAACATTATATTCCTTTCTTATCCTATTATTTCAATCCCTGTGTTTTCCATTCTCTTCTTTCCAATTTACTATTACATCCTTGCACCACTATCCAAGTGAATTTTCAGTTTTACTTGATCCCAGACTTCTCATATTTGATATTTCCCATTTGATTTTTCTTCTCCTTCAACCGGTGAATGTGTATTTCCACTTTAATGCAAATCAAGTACTCATACCGTCACGCTTACCACTTATCAGTGGCTCATAGGTTCCACTTACTTTTTCTAATTGTAAGCATGATGCGTTCCTTAGCCCTTTGGTATCTTCCATAAGTGTAGCAGTCTCTCTCTCCCAAATATGCTATCCAGCAGACAGTCCCTTGTCTAATGATAAGTTGTTAAGAATAATTCTTAGTTTTCGCGTCAGTACGAAAAGCGCATGTACCTGTGTTTGTGCGGCGAGCTAGAGGACGTTCAGCGTACATTTCAAGAACATCTTCGGGCTGAATCAGCATTGTTTTCGTCTCCGATACTTCTAACGACGTTGTAAAGCTGCCAGAAGATTTTACATTTGCCATATAGTTCACATTTCACATGACCATTTCAGTGAGATGATTCATATGAAGTAGTGGATTTCCGAATTTACTAAAGCTGTTACTTTTTTGTGGAAAATGCATGCATTGCCCCTAGATTCTTTGTTTTTTCCTCTTTTTTTCGTAAACGCATGGCAAACAAACTGTCTGGAGGTAGAAAAAGCCTAAAAGATGCTTCAAACTTTCTCACGATTATTCTCATTGATTAGGATAATTTTCTAAAATTTTAGTTTCATTCTTAGCTCTTTAGCGAAGGGAAAAATAGTTAAAATTTGATTCAACTGGCTTGGCTTCGCGAAGGCGGTTTTTCGTGACCTAATTAAGGCTAGGTAATAATTAGAGAGCACTCGCGCGAGAGAAACGTAGCGGCGCCGCGGGCGCGAGCGGCCTTAATTAGATCACAAAGCCCCGCCTTCCAGCAGCCAAGCGTTGAATCAAAGGTTAGATCTGATTTCCAAATACAAGATCAAATTGAATTCTAGAAATTTGTTGTAACTTTTTCGTTAATAACTCTTTGTATATTACTCTGGCAAGAAGCATTGTTGAAGATAGGATTTCCAATCACCTGTTTTGCTATTAATTTTCTCAAATAATTATTATTAGATTAAATTTATTGATTTTGCTATTTAGATCTATAAGAATCTTTGTGTCTCCTTCCTAGGGTAGGGGAACGAACTCCGCCAGGTTTGAACCGCCTTCGCAGACTACTGGTCCTGCAACGACATGCAACTGTACTGCAATAGGACCAGTTGCCAGCGAAGGCGGGGTCAAATTGACAGAGTTTGTTCCCCTACCCCCTCTCCTAGTCAACTTTAGCCTCCATATCTTTCTTCAGACGACAATTTTGCTTGCTTTCTTCGTTCCATTCGAAAAACACGACTTTGTATGGGAATGTTTATGCTATCTATTTTTACACTAGTTATGAAAACTTTCGATTATCATCTATTCATGAGATGCGAGCATCACGAGCTAGCAGTCATTGTCGTGCCAAGAATAACATATTTACCAAGTTCCACTACTTCATGCTGTAACTGTTAATGTACAAGAAAACTTGGCAAGTGTCCAAGAGTCAAAGCTACCTGATTAACTGTGCTTTATCTTATTTGTCTGCTGCTTTCGTTCCCAGTTTCAGTTCGTTCGGTTACTCCTCCAATATTTTGCTGCTTTCGCTTTCTCATTAGTCATGCCCAAAACGACGACGCTGTAAACCCTTTGACAACAATTAAATGTTATTACCCATTGCCCCAAGACCGAAAACAAGTATATTTTTTCCCTTTGTGCAGCAATACTGGAAAATTCATAGATACTAGCAAAATAAGCCGCTGCAATAATTTCGGCAATAAAATTTCGAGTAAAACCTCAGCTATAGCTTCGGAATGATTAATGTCGCATGACTTCTCTCATATGTAATAAGAGAATAGTGCAAAAGATAATCGGAATGTCAACACTTGGGTAGCAGAAGATATAGGAGAAAAATGAGGGGAAAATGCAAGTGCGACACATTATAACGATTTAGTTAGCATTTTCTGAGAAAAATCAGAAAATTGCATGGCATTTTGAATTTGCAAGGTGTATTTCAACGAAAAATGGAACTTTAGGAAAAATAACTGGAAATCAGTTGCTTATTCAGCATGGATTGGTATTATGATAGTGGACTACGGTAGCTGAATTGTACGTAACTGTATAAAAGTTTTTTTTCATGGAATGAAGAGAGCTGAAAGTCTGTGCACACTTTGAATAAGTATAGAAAACGGTCTATGTAATTTTTTATGAGTTTTTCGATCTTATTGGTTTGTTGATTGAAAACTTCCTTGACCTGAAGCTGCTTGCATGCATGTTTACATATTCCTTGACATACAACATATAGATGTTGTTAATAGACTTTTCATGTAAACAACTGATATTGAGTTCCTACCCAAAACTACAGTAACCGTACCGTAAAATACACTGTAGATTGGATAAGCAAATGATAGTCCATTTAACACTTGGCTAAAATGCATGCTCTCATTGGTTTCGCAATTTCGTCCACTTACCGTACTACTACAATAACCTTGCCTAGGTTGTCGATAAAAATATCATATTGGAGAATTATATTGGATAATCTTAGAGCAGATATTTGCATACATTTTTTGATAATCTAAAGGATTCGCTTTATCTCCTTTTTCCAGAAATTTTTCTATTCTAATAATGGTTGAATTTGCAAAATAAAGAGAGTTGCAGCAGACCAGCGGGAAAGCTTTTGTAAAGTTGCTACAAGGTTCAATTTTCGTAATTTTTTTATTCATTTGCAAGTAGAAAAGGCATTTGTACAGTTGTATAGCTCAGTTTCTGTTTTCAAAAATTTGGCGACCTAGTTTCGGAAAGAAGGGGGGGGTTCGGTTTGCCACTGCCCGATCATGAGTTGATTGTGATGATTTATTTAGGTATTTTTGGCCCACGGGTTTTTTCAGTCCTCTCCTGTCTCGTGGTTTAAATAAATAATTATTATCGAGAGTACCTGCTTACCTCATTCTTCATAGCCACATGTTTACCCAACATCCATCTGCCATGTGCCTCATTATATTGACTTTGAAGCAGGTAGCAGCTAATCTAGCTTGTGTCATCTTTCAGCTGCACTCAAGCTTTGTTGTCATCCAAGAGTGTTTGTTGACACTTGACTGTGGAACTTTGAAGCAAAGAGCGAGATGCTTCATCTCGTTATTTTGATGTCATCTTGCGCTTTTCTGAGAAATCCTATTCATCCGTAGTTTAGGTATTTTATATAAAATACCGATAAATGCGACAGAAAAATAGGAAATGTACCCAAAGGCTTAATTGGGCTACACAACTCAGGAAAGAAACTAACAAAAGGAAATTTGCAGCAATTATGAAAATAAGAATAATCAAATAATCATGTGTATTACTGTTTCAGCAATGACCAAATTTTATAGAAATTCTTACTTGGCTAATTTGGCGATTTCCACTTCATCAAGGCTTGTAATCAATTAGTCACTTTGATGTTATCTTTTTCGTAATTTATCTTGTATATTTTCGAAACTATCATAGGATCGAAATTACGTGAATAACTGGTATCAGACTTCAGTTTGTTTTTTTCTGCATTAGTAATACTTTCGAGAAATACGTAACTTTTTTCTCATTTTTCTGAATAATTTCCAGTCCATTAAGTGCTCAGACGGATTTGTGATTATGTTATGAAACTTTTTCGAATTATATGTACTCATTTTGCACCCATCCTTGCATGAATGGTGCTTTTATGACTCACTTCCACTCCTTCCTCATGAAATTTGCACTTCCGGCTTGCGCAACAAATTCGAAAATCCTGGGACAAAGTTCACAGATGAAGAAATTTTTGGGTATAAAAAGGCATACATATGCCAGCTTAGTCTAATAATTGTTTTTTTTTCTGTTTACAGTGGAAAATGCTGAGTTCTCGGTCATTCTGTTTGGCGCATCATAATATTTTGTTCCATTTCTTTTAACATTTATTGAAAAAAAAATGCTTCTTTAGCTGATACTAAGTATTATGAAGGGGGTTGGAGATCCAGTGATCTACTTTTCGATTTAGCTCAGTCATTGTCACAACGTACTGCGAAATTCACGGATATATTCCGCTTTTTCTATATATGATTCACTTCTTTAAGAGTATGGAAACTAGTTCTTTTGATGACTAACGCATTACCCCTGGTAGAGTCATGTTTTTATTTTCGGTATAAATATGCGAGAATAGAGAAATTGGCGTCGCTTAATTTTTTCTCCTTCAGAAGTCTCAATTTTTTTTCTCTTAAGAGCCTAGTAAGATTGATTTTCGTGTTGTATGTACATCAAATAATGAAACTCCTTGATATTTGAGAGTTCAAAGAAACCACATGCTTTGATTTTTGGAGAGGTGATGCTGCATATTAAAATTTGGAATATATTCTGTTGACTCGAGTCACCTTCATTAGATGCAGAAAAACTTTAAAAAATAAACTATCATGAAGATTGGCTTTCCGAGTTTTCTCGGACAGAACCTCACTTTGTTGCACTCAATCCTGCTTTCATAGTGTACGTTTCAGCTATCAATTGCGTCAAATTAGTTACCCTAACTTACCCAGCATACCCCAAGTTTGGGAGGTAATACCACTTAATAACTGCTTGTTACCTCACTGCAGTGGTAGGTTACAATGGCGTGATTAGGTGTCATTTGCTGTATGAGCGCCGGGTTTTTGCCTCTATCGAGGTAGTCGACTACTATTTACGCGCGCAATAATACTACTCAGGGTAAAAATGTTTACCAACGCTGCAACGGATTCAGTTACAGACTTTGATGGTGTGCTTCTTGTCCATCACATTGTGCTAGCAGCTAGATCGAAGGGAAGGCTTAGAGAAGAAGCGAAGCTCCGGTTCGGAACAAAATATATGCCTCCCTTGAAACAAGAATGTTTGAGAAAAATTTCTTGAAAATTGAAATTACGACTATACCTCTTGTCTATCGCAATTTGCTATTTATATTCTTATTGGAAGTAGATAAAAAAAACTGAAGGCACCAGAAAAATTGCATACACATTTTGAAAAATAAATTTTAGCAAAAATAGCTAAAAAGTAGAAAACATTTCCCATTTTAATAAGCGAAATTACTCCTGCTTGCTTCAAGGCCCGAGAATGAAGAAAGAACGAACGGTGGAATTTGAAAAGTCTATATACCAACCTTGAAACAGCATTTTTTAGGTAATTCTCAAAAATGCAAAAACCAAAAACCAAAAATGCATTTGTTAAAAGCCTACTACACCCACCTACGTGAATGTCTATGGAAACAAGCGAGTGCGGCGCGAGTTAGGGGTTACATACCCATTTTGAAATCGGGATTTTTGCGAAAATCTCTTGAAAATGATAGTATTGCCATATTCACCTATTGTCTTTTACATTTTGCAACCACAGACCTGTTGTAATATTTTGATGCAAAATTAATGCGTTTTTTATTCTGAAGCGCAAGAGGAGATAAAAATGCATATATTGGGTTGTCCCGAAAGTTTTGTAGATTTTTTCAAACCATTGTAAAACCACGCACAATGAAGCCTGGATGAGTTTTAACATGCATTCGATGCAGCTTTTCCTTCTCTTCTTATGGATAAATTTTCGAATCACAATCTGTATGCTTTTTTTGATAATTGCCAAAATTCTCCATCCGCCAATTTTATCTGCTCAAGTTAGGCTAATTTTTTTGATAAATTCCATTCCAAAGTTTCGGAAAGAGTTAAGTATGGATCAAATAGAGCAATTCTCGGACTACAAGCGAATATTTTTAGATTGACTGTCCTTAGCTTCAAAAAATTATTTCTTCGGAGATTTCCATTTTGGCAAAGTCATGAAACAGGCAACTGCTGCAAATACGCAAACTTTTAATGTTTCTGCGAAATGAAACACGTTTCCATCAAACATTATTTATGCAACATAACCAAGTTTGGTTTGCTTTGAAGAAGCAGCTTTTTGGAAGAAACTTTTACTTAGTAAACCTAATAGCAGCGGTTCTTGTCAAATAAATAATTATAAGCCAGTAAACGTGGACCATCTAATCTAAAATGGGTGTAATTTAGCCAAAGCTTTGCTTTGCATGATAATCACCAGCACCCTTTGAAACTTTTATGGCAAGATTTTTTGAAATTTATGGAAGATTGAGCATCAATGTTGAGCTGCAAAGCCATGGCGATAATGTTACAAAACCAGTATAGATTAAAGATCAAATATAGCTACAAGAAAGAGGATGAAAATTTGAATCGAATAGTACGCACGTGAATTGTCCATTGACAGGTGTTGTGTGTGTTTTGGAGATCGAAGAAGGTGCGATCAAAACTTCCAGGACAACCTAATGTTTTATGTCTACCTTGAAACAGTGATTTATAGAAAATTTCCCTCAAGAATGAAAAACGAAACTGCATCATCAGAGGTCGATGTAACAGTTTCTGTGTACACGTCTGTGAAAATGAGATACCATGGAAACTACGGGAGGAATACATACCCATCTCGAAACCGGGACTTCTGCGGAATTTTCCTAAAAATGAAAATATTGCCAATTTTGACATCTGACTTGTATTAGGTCATTCCGAAAATTTCGCTTTTTTCAAAGGGGCGTCACATGTGATGGAGCGAAGATTTCTGAGGGGTATTGACAGCATTCAATGCATCATTACATCCTCTTTCTAATGGTTGTAATTTTATTGGAGCAGAGCCAATGAGCTGTTGGAACATTATCAAAATCTGCGATCCATACTTTTTGAGATGGTCAAGTTTTAGAGTTTTTCTAAATTTTTATAACAATCCTCGGAAGGAGTCCAAGTAATGGATGGATAGAGCAGACCCTTCTGAAACAACATAATTTTTCTCTACTTTCCATAGCTTGTCATATCTTTGTACAGATTTTTTATTGGAACAAATGAATCTTAACAGACTTGTCTCAGATACAAATGCATCAAAACCAATAAATCTTTGGATTTTGAAACCTACAAGTGTGGATTATGGTTTTTCATTAATTTTACAAAGCAAATGAGTTTTTACCGCTTCAGATTAGCGACTTTCGAAAATTCCGGGTAAAGCATGGTGCGCCCTGGAAAACCTGAGTTGTGACCATTCTATCCCGGAATACTTCATAAATCGGAAACAGAAAACAATTGGTAGAAAGAGGGAAAAAAGCTGCGTCGAATGACATCCGAATTGCTTGCCGGTTGTTGTTCTGTGAAGTTTGAGTTGACCAAATTTGGAATTTGGTAGCATTAAAAAATAGATTCTGGAAACTCTAAGAAGCAAACTAAGGAAAAGAAAAAAGTTGCTTTATGTTCTATAGTGCTTGCTCTATCTATCATTTGCTTGTGTTTCTTCGGGGGATCAGTGCAAAAATTAGAAAAATAGCCGAATTTGACCATGGCAAAAAGCCTGAGTCGCAGATTTTGGTAATTATTTGAGAGCTCATTGGATATTGTGGAATGATTTCACAATCATTAGAAAGAGGATGAGACGCTGCACCAAATGCTTCCAAAATATTTTGAAAATCTTGGTTCCACGAATTGTGGCGTTCATTTAAAAAAAGCGGCAGTACTTCCGGAACGACCCAACACTATTTTGCTATGTGCAAAGAATTTGAGCGACCAGAGCAGAAGCTACGGGAGGGTAACATACCCATCTTGAAACCGGGATTTCTGCGAGAATTTTCGAAAAATGAAATTAATTTCGCCTTCTATCTTGCAAATCTTGCCAGTTGGAGTGATCAAATAATGGAAGATGAAGTATGTGTTAGAAAGATTTTATAACGATCGTGAAACAGAGACCTCTTCCAAAAATTTCCCCCAAGACAAAAAAAATTGAACAAAGTTGCGCGCATTAGCCATTTCCTCGCTCCGCTATTCGCCGCATCAACCTCCAACAGAGGCGCGCATGTTAATTTTCGACTCGCGTAATTCCCCTCCTCCCCCCCCCTTCCTACCTCCCCCCTCGCCCCGCCGTTGACGACGAGGAGAGAGGTAGACCATTGATCGCTCATCGCACGCGTCGCACGCCACGGCTAGTCGGCTCCATTTGGCTCGCCGCCAAATGCGGCTAATCTTGGCCTCGTGACAACTCGCTCTTCGCGTGTGCGTGTAGTTCTACGCTGCTGACGCGCTCATATAAGCAGCTGTTTCTGCCCGTTGCGCGTGCGTGGGGGCAAAATGTGTTGTGTGCCCTTGTATTTTTCACTTGGCTAACGATCAACACATTTCCATGCACTAGGTACAGTCTGCATTTGCAACTGTATGCTACAGTATGCTAACATACTGTTTGGTCCTCAGAGTACGGTATGGTCCTGACCAGATAATTCTCACGATTTGCTCTGTTTTCATCCAGTACAGCCTTGAAAGTCTTAAATTATTATTTTTATTGCTGTAAAAATGGAATTTTTCTGGTGTCTTTTAGCTTCAGTCCTCTTTTTAGCATCAAAATCAGTCCTCGTTCTCGATTTTTGACAATTTTTACTCCAAGTCATTTTTTACAACCCAGTCATATCTTTTGCAATTTAACGGCCAAAGAACATATAATCTATACAAGTGGAAGAAGCGAAGGCATAAATGACCGCGCCTCTTACCCTTCAATGGGTTTGTTTACCAGAATCTATGGAAAGCTATCTTCTTAGGCTCAATCCTCTCTCACTGGACATTCATCAATCTGATGCTATTTATGTGACTCCACAAAAACTTGATGGGATTTTGGTTTAGGGTTTGTAAAATCGAGAATTTGGGAAAAGAATGATCTTCCGAATGTGACCGACTCCTTTGATAGCGATTAAATATGAAAATGAGTATCTCGCACCAACAAAAGAAAAGTCGAAAAATCGCGCGAAAATTTCACTTTCAAGATTTAGTGTGACCCTTCGCCGCTATTGGGTTAAGAGAATTTTATACGTTTATAGAGAATATTCATGTCATTCTACAAATGTGGCCTTTCTTTCTCAAACTTTTTCTCCTCTGCATCTTCTTTTTTACTTTCACAACTTTGTTGTTTTTTTCTGGATTCTTTGCTCTCATCCAGGAACAGCAAACTGAAAAAGGAACTAGCACTGTTAGAGAAAAGAAGAACACTTAGTGTTATTTTTTCATTCTAGTACTAAAAAGCCAAAAGGTGTGTTGAGATCTGATTTTAGTTCAAAGTTTGTTTTGGTTTCTGTGACTTATCCTTTAAGACTGTGAAAAATTAAAGTGGTTCGGATGTCAGGGAAACATTTGACTTCGATTTTTCCCGTCTATAGATCGTGTTCATTAGTATTGGTCGTAGCATAAGTTTTGAGACACTTTTTTCATTTTTTTCTGAAAAACTCTAGAAACTTGGACAAAGTCTAATATTTGATACATATGAGCAGTGGACAAAGGAGTATCTGTTGGCATCATTTCCATCTTTACAGGTATGGGTGACAACGAATATAAAGGCAATTTTGTGACGACACTCAAATCTCCATTTTTTCTTTTGCCATTAGAAATTCTCTCGATCTCATTTTTTATGCTCTCACATTTGAGTTTCTAGGGAGATTAGTACTGATATAAGGGAAGTTTGGAAGTCTAGGCTGTTCAATAACGCACGTTGGAAAGTTGCCAAAAATGATTCAGAAAATTTTTTTAAGAAATCAAAAAACTGGATTATTTACGTGTAGCACGTTGTTGGGAATTTACAGCTCTCCACTCAATTTGAAGATAAGGAAAATTCTTTTGAGAAAGTAGAAGGTTCACCCTTCAAGTTGAAAAGACTTATGTTACAACTTATTAGAATACCTAATACATAGTATAATGTAATGCCATATATTCTAGATCTAGAGTAGAATAAAATATTGCATAAAGGGAAACAATTTGGCATTTTTAACATTTTTTAAAGATTTTAGAATTGTGTTCCATGTTTACGCTGCACTGAACAAATTTGCATGTTATTTCTTGCCATCTTTCCGTAGTTTTAGGTGTTGATCTCCCTAGATCAAGTAGTAATTTATACCGGCACAGTCCCTTCTACCTAACCGAGGAGAGAATCCGTTGTAAAATTACTTTGCAGTTCTCTCACGATTGCACTTTTTATGAGCTAATGAGCTATATACTCCTATTCTCTCCTCCTCCACTTATACCAATGGTCAAGTGCATGTCATCCGTGAAGGCTGTGCGATCGTTGGAAGCTGTAATATGATGTCCACCATCTGTTACAGAATAACCAAATCGCCCCAATAAAACATGTGCTTAGTGTCTTTGCATCGCAACATCCGCGTCAGTTTGACAAATTACCGGGAACGGCTGCCGGGAGGGAGAACTTCAGTCCGCCACCTCCCACAGGGGAAATCATGCGTCGTTTATTCTGACGTTTACGCCGGAGCGCAGTTGCCACTGCACTGGTCGATCCCTGTGTTTACCGCACCGCACACGAATCGCATTGCAATTATTTCGAACCGGAAATATCGCCCCTCACGGTCTCCTCCCGTTAATGCGCTAAAAACAGCCGTTGTATGGGTATTGCGCGCGCACACAGGTGCGACTCTCTGACACTTTACGTAAGTTTATCCGCGCTCACTCTCTGGTCTGTTTTTGTGCTTTCAATTACACAGTGGATACTATAGGAGTACTCTAAGATTCTTAATAATCCATTAAGACACCAACTGCTTTGAGTTTGTCGCTGTAGTGATGCATTCTAATGTGCACTCTTTGATCTGTTTTGTGGTCTTATCACGCGTTGTACACTGTAAGAATACTGTAATGCGCATCGTGTACTATAACTGTGAAAAGGCCCTTCAAAAAATAATCTCATTGAAATACTAACTGCTTTGATCCCGTCACCCTGGAACTCATGCTCCTTGATATGCGTTTTCTAGTCTTTTTTTTTTGTGATCTCATTTACTCACTGAATATGGTGGGGTACTGAAGATGGTTTTTTGTATCTGATTTACTTAAAATATTCATGCTCTGATACATGCAAAATGACGTGAAGTTTGTCCTTATGTAGCCATATTATTGGAGATTCTATAGCGTATGGTGATTTTTAAGTGGCAGTAGATACTGTAAGAATACTGTAGGAGGGCTCCTTGAGTTTCCTTTGACGCTTTCTGTTGACGCTTGTTGCTTTCAACCACGGTGTAACCATTTTTCCTTCTATGTGGGGGTTCTAAAACATCTGACAGTATCAAATATTACACTTCGTTTACGTTATGGATATTGTAGAAATACTTTAGAGAAATTCCTATGGATAATTTCGTTGAGATGTCTAATGTAATTTAGTATTACAAAACTGGTGCTTTTTATGGTATGAGAAAAAAATTAAGTATCGTTCAACTTGATAGCATTTTACTTTGCTGCGCAGTGGATTTTCTGGGCACGATGAACGTTTCTGTAAAGAAGAACATTTATTCCTTCATAACTGATCATACATTGTGCCTGACACTTCAGCAGCCTTGCTTGCTTTCATTATCGCGGTGAAAACCAACCAACAGACCACATCTCCTTTGAAAACTCAGAATTCCGTACTTTGTTACAGCTATTACGTTTCATGCTCCAATTTCTGTTGTACTAGCGTCATTCTTATTGTAGTACGTCATAATAATGAAGTTTCGATTTTTTGGTAACATTTTTTCTCTGTTGAGAGTGCTTTTAATGATGTAAAAGTGTGAAAACGCTGTTTTCATTTGTGTTCTCGGTTCCGTGCTTCCTTTGATGGAAGACTTTTCTCAGATTTGATTACCTTCTGAATTTACATATTCTCCGAAGGCTAACAAAATTTCTGGACTTTGATCATCACCAGTTTCCAAACAGGAACCAGGGCAGAATTTCCATTTGAAAGAACTCAGATTGTTATTCAAAAATTTTCATCACTACCATATAAATATCCACCCAAGCTTTAATTATTTCAAGACTGCAAGTCTGCATATTCTCCTCAATTTTGAGAGCAGAAAGTCTAGACGTATTGCTACTATATTTGTGGAAATCCTTGGTATTACTTCCTTTTCAATCTTGTAAAGATAAAATCTTTTCAACATCTTTTCTGTTTTTTATCTCGAAGTGAAGATAATATTGATCAAAAATTCTTTACTGTTCCAGTCTCGAACAACAATAGACATCGCACATTTGTATTCAGGCATTGTAGTGCCGATTCTCAGAACTCTGTATTATTACTCTAAGGGTTTGTGAGATAATGTAATGAGCAGTTTGGAGCTGGTTGTTATGCGAGCTGACGAAAACAAAAAAATATTCATTTACTGTATTTGCAATTTCAAGTCCCCGAATCTTTCAGAACAACGTGCCGGTTATACAAAAACGTAATGACGAGCGCGTTCTGATTCTGAAGCGCTAACGTTCGCAATAATATGACGTGTTCTTCAAACAAATCGTCAAAAATTGCGTTCGTGGCGACAATTTTCTAGACAAGATGGGCTTCCAATTATAGCTTTTGATCTAATTATAGTATACACTAGTCCGAGTTGAAGTCAATGATGGAATAGCTTTAATCTAACTGCTCAAACAATTAGAAATTCTGCAGAACGTTTAGGAAAGTTCCGCCGGATACCTGCGGAAGTTCCGTAAACTGCGAAAGTTTCCAAATGAGGAAGACTCAGAAAGGAAACAGCAAAAGAGAACGCCCAAGTGAGATTTGAACCTTGTTCAATTGGCAAAGAAATTCACTTACTATCCTCTGCCTTATGGATGACATTTTCGAAAATGCACTTTACTTGTTGGCGAGGCAACGTCGTAAGAGAAAACATTTGAAAACCTGCGAAGTACTGAGAGGGCAAGGTGCTGCGGAACCGCTGGCGTATTTCGGAATTTTCGCAGCGGTTTGTAACAGGTCCTGTGGAAGTTCCCGTCTTCACCACCCCGACGTGCAAATTCGGCGGAAACTCCCGTCACGTTTTTACTTTTATGATAGTAAAGAGTAAGTACTGCGGAACTGCTGCAAATCTTGTTTGTCCTGCGGAATTCCGGTGAACTGTCTGAATGGATTTGAAATTACTCATATGGATTGGTATCAGTCCACTTGCCAAAAGTGTTCAGAATCACCCATCAGCATCGTTGTGTCGGACTTTACTTCTTATTTACAAGCTCTTCTTTTATAGAATATTGGCTAATTAGCTGTAGAATATCTTTCTGACTGGGCTCTTTATTGCGTATCAGAGTAAGAAATTTTGATCTGTTGTAAATTTTCACAGTGTTAGTCACAATGATAACAAGGTATTTAATCTTTTTTCGTGAATATGAAAGAATGATTCAGTTCTTATATTAGGTTGGCACGAAAGTTCTTACGTAATTCAAACAAAATTCAATAACTTTTCAAAGACTCAACCTAAATTCACAATCTTGTATGCTAAAAATATTAGAAGCCTTACGCTTCATGATGGATGTTTAAGCGTAAGATTCCGTGAGCTGGACATCAAGAGCGAAGCTCTCAAATATGGGGCTTCAAATTTTGCGATTTTGAGTTTGGTGCCAGAAAATCGCAGAGTGCCGTCGGCTAGCCGAAAAAAATTTGTAGAATTTACTTACACAGCAGAAGTCCATACGTTGTTTTAGCAGGCTTTGATCTCGCATGGAAACGCGAAAATAAAAAATTTGTGAAAATTCTCATTTCACAGGACAAATCCCCTTATCGCTCTAACTTTTCCACAGAAACACAGTTTGCAACCAGAAATTAGACATAGTGCCTATTTAGAGCCTTGAGACGTTTTCTCGATTGTAAAAAAGTGTTTTCGCCGGAAAACTGCGGACATAAGGGGATTTTTTCCGCAAAATGACTTAATTCACGAACTTTTTGTTTTTGCCTCACCGTGTGAGATCAAAGCCTTCCAAAGTAACATATGGACTTTTGTTGTGTAAGTAAATTCTACAAATTTTTTTCGGCTAGCTAGCGGCACTCTGCGATTTTCTGACACCAAACTCAAAATCGCAAAATTTGAAGCCCCATATTCGAAAGCTTCGTTCTTGATGTCCAGCTCACGGAATCTTATGTTTAAACATCCATTATGAAGCGTAAGGCTTCTAATATTTTTAGCATACAAGATTGTGAATTTAGGTTGAGTCTTTGAAAAGTTATTGAATTTTGTTTGAATTACGCAAGAACTTTCGTGCCAACCTAATAGTTTTATCTTATCTATGATATCCATCATATTTTTAGACTCCAGGTTAAGAGTGTCAGACACCAAATTTTTAGAGAACGGCCGACTTAAAGTTTGTCCAAATATGGCGCTGTTTGCTTAGCATGTCGATAGTTTTCTATTGAAATATATTTCTTTAAGAATATTTCTCCCATAGCAAATGTCCTTGTTATCAGAAATTTTAATCTCCACTTCTAGTAAGCAATGAATTCTAAAATTGTAGCATTTATCGTTGCCAATAACAATTCTCATGGATATCGTAATAGATTATAAGGTCACACTACTTTCATCCCGATTTCCGTCTAGTCTTTAGGATCGAAATGGAAATTGGAATTTTTCAACTTTACATTATTTTTCAAATTCTTTTCTTTGTGTAGTCCAAATGACGAAAGCCAACACTGCAATCAGACGCTTTATGTAAGACATGGCTTTATAGCTTCGATCTTGTGTTTTATCAAAATAGTAGTAAATTCTTGTGGCCATAGTCCTTTGTTCTTATTCACTCCATTTTCTAAATGAATGCTTGCTTTTACATAATAAGATTTGCCAGAGTACTAACAGAAAGAAGTTTGATGTTTGACGCTGGTGCGCCATTTTGTTTCCTATCGATTAATAAAAATTTAAGGAAAATGCTAGGAAGGTAAACAAAAAGTGCTCTAGGAAAGGAACAGCGATTTTTAGAAGTCATGCGTGAATAAGATGAGCAATTTACACTATCTCATCATCCTTCTATGTTGTAGGGCCAGACTTCCATTTGTGCAGTATATTATAATGGAAAGGTAAGAGAATGTTGCTTTTTTCGAGTTTTTTGGCGAAAATCAATATTTGTTAGAAACTAAAAATTTTTCGAAGGTTTGTAGTACACAATGCATTTATGGAGGGTTATAAGGTTAGCCTGCTAGAAGCGAAGTGCAGTGTTCCATTTTTTGATTTCTGACCATTAAAAAAAAAGCAGACGTATATTTGGAAAAGTGCATATATCTGGTACCCGCATATGCAGGCAAGAAATATTTGGAATTGACTCTAATGTTTATTTATTTAATATACAAGAGTGCATCGAAACAGAAAAAAAGAAAGAAAAAACCCAACACAGAACACAGAAACTGGGATCGGATCACTTGTCCCTCGCCAGATTGATCAGGTCGTTCTCCTTCTCCAAAAAATGAGTAGGGCTCTGCCAAAAACCTTTTGCCTTTCCCAAACGGGGTTATAAGGTCAGAAATTACCAGAGCTCGGCTGACCAACTCTACCCGGGGCTAACGGATCCTTCAGGGACCCTGTGCGAGCGAGAAGGGGGGCCTCTAGGTAGAGCGTCACTAGTCTTCGATATCCTCGAACGGCTATTCCATGCAAAGAGAACTTCTCCAAACTCTTGTTCTTGGACTTCAGCTTCAAACTTCCCTATGATTACTATTTTTGTTAATGTCTAGAGATTATCTTGTAGAGTTTGTTTCGCTTTATTAAATAGTACCTTTTACACAGTCTTTCGAAGTCTTGTTGCTTGTTGCTTTGTTATGAATAAAGATATTCTTTTCATTCCAACCCAATATTTCTGCCCTTAAACTGACATCTTGGAAACTCTTATCCGCTTCCGATCTCCGCTCTCTTTTGAGCTCATCCTCCTCCTCCTTCACCGCAGGATCGCAACAAATTGTTCGAAGAACCTCGTTTGTGCCATCGGCTCTCGCCGATTTATGTTTGCCAGTTTAAACAGAGCGTCGATTTCTTTTCGTTCTATGCCACGTGTGCGTGAATGTATGAGCGAGGCAGAGCGCATCGGCGCTTATACTAATATTTGATCGAGAGTATCGCTGAATTGCACAAAAAACACAACGAGCATTTTTCGTGGGAAAAAATACATGTTTTAGTTTTTTTTTCTTCTTTCATTTTGCATCTCGTGCCTTTAATGGGTATCATACATCTACTTTTTTCTGTATTCATCTAAATATCATTGATTCATTCTTCCTCCAAGTCTATGTCCAGCTACAAGCTATGATTGAAGAGAAATTACGACTGCTGTTCTAAATCTTAGGGAAAAAAACGGGTCGCGACAAATTTTTCCGTCAATTGCGACAAATTTTTCAGAAAAATCTTGCGACATATTCATCGTCGCAAAACCATTGGAATGCTAATTTTTTGAACTAGTTTTTAAAAGATACTGAGAACATCACTGGAATGATGAGAACCTGACAACTTGAAACAATCGTTAAAATTTCAAAATTGCCTTTGTTTGGGCTGTCGCGACGAATACGTCGCGACAAAACCATCGCACTAGGTCAAGCTGCTTGAATATAATTTTCATGGGAACAGTGGATTTTCGGATTCCTAGCAGGATTTTGACCTAGAACATGCTTCAAGATTTGAGCATAGTTCTTGGCTGGGTGCCAAGTGCAAGGGAAGTGCAAATGACTGCAATTTATGTGTCACATTTTTCAACAGAAGCCCTGCTATTTTCATGAGCGCACCAATTTTCACATATAGCACTCTTTTCCTGAAGCCTTCGAAACTTTAAAAATAGATTTACACTCCCTTGACTGAATCTTTTCTTTCTTATTCATATTTCTACATTATGACGCGTGCTCTATGCTACAAATAGACAAATAAATAAATAATTGAACAGACCACAAATAAGGGCTCCTTATTAAGTCAGCAGGTTATGCAAGCTTCATTCTATTCGTCATTTTTTATGGGGAAGTTTACCTCAAGAAAATTTTTTCAGGTTACTGCAAATGAAGATTTGGTTTTTTTCTCCAAAGTGTTCGTTTGCTTGAAGGATTTTACACATATCTCATATAAGAGTGTTGCTTCTGAAGGTGTATCGTCTCCATAAATCAGATTAATCTGCTTATTTATTATTTGATCTTCAATTTATTGCTGATAATGAGTTACGTAAAGAAGTCCTTAAAAGAGTCGGTATTGTTTTCATACTCCGTCTATCGAAAGAATTATAACGGAAGAAAGATGTAATACAATTTTTAGTAATTTCATTTCATCTTCAATAATTTTTCTCTAACTTAGGGTGAATTTTCTTTTCTTTCTATAGCACATAGTATCCTTCGATTATTCATGTTTGGCGTATTGCCAAGCTTGTGCTGTTCTCGACAACATTCATACATTTCTAAGGCAAACGGGGTTTGTTCACTCATTCAGCATGGATTGGCCCAATGCCAATGTATCAGAAATATACTGCAAGAAGTGGAACATGGCTCAAACCATTCTACTCGCTCTCAAAAAATGTGTTTTTTTTAGAACTTTTACGGGGACATTTCGAACTTTTATTTGCAGTTGTTTCTCTCGTTTTCCCTTTTTTTCTGCTACTCTTTCTTATTTTCTTGTCGTCCTTGAGTTTACTCGTCCTCAATAACTCACCACCTCGAACAAAGTGTTCCTATTCCCCTCACCCTCTCCATTAACCCTTACCCCTCTTCCATTTTGCCGTATGTTTGCTTGTGCCATACGCAAAAGCAACAGCCGACAGAAGTCAAATTATTGTCAATAATCTGGCGGGTGGCTGTGTTTGCTGAAGTCATCGATGTGCACTTCCATTTCTAGGGCACTGACACACGACTCCCCCACTTCAAGTTCATAAAAAGAACTTTCAAGAAAGACGGGATCGATAGCGCAGCTTTTGACGTTTTGCTGCTCATAAAATGCCGGTTATTAAACGGCTGAAGAAGTGGTTTGTGCGAACCATTATAGGCTTGGAGAGGAGTTTTTATAGGGTTGTTGAAGGTCAGGGTAATTGAAGCCCGAGTGCGGGGGAGCGGGGGGGGGGGAAGGGGAGAGGAAGAAAAATCGTTACCGTATTCAAATGTGGGAGAGGTGTGACAGCCTGTTGAATTTTTCAAAGAATTATGATAATTATTGAGTGAGTTCTATTCTTATGCTCTTATTTTTTATCTCATTAAAGTTATCTTTTAGTTTTATTTTTCAATCTTTTTTTATCCAGTTAATAATTCCCCCTCTCAAACTTCCTTTATATTGGCCAAATGCACAGATCTTGATATTACTTGGTAATTTATTGATTTTTTCAATACTCCTCAGATTTTCTGTCAAGTTTTTACTGTTTGTATGGGTCAAAGAGTAATGCAGTCAGTGCGAGGAAAAGGGGGACGGGGCCTGGGGGAAGGGGAGGGCAAGGGGAGTTGGGAGAGAAGAAGAAGAGTTACCGTATATCAGTAGGAAAGTTAACGTGACCATCCTTTCCCTTTCCATTTCTCAGGAAATTTCCATTACTCACAAAGTAAATTCTTCTTAGACATTCAGTCAATATTTTCTCTTCTCAAGTTTGCGTTTGTATTGACATATAACACACATTAACATACAATATACTGAATTATTGATTCTTCCCCTTTGCTTAGAATCTCCGTAAAATTGCGGATGTAGGAAATGTTACCGTACTTGTCACCGTAGGATTTGAAATGGTTGCGTTCTAAGGAAATTTTGATTACTCATAATGTAAATTCTATCTTTGAAGAGATCAATCAATATTTTCCCTTTTCAAGCTTCCATTTATAATGACATAATGCAAATAATCCTACATAACTTGCTGATTTATGGATTTTCTCCCTCCTCAGATTTTCTAGTGAGTTTTTACAATATGTGTGGTCAAAGGATAGTTGAAATCTGAGTGGACGGGGGAAGGGGGGGGGGGAGGGGGAACCAGAAGGAGAGTTATCGTATCTATCATAGGAGAAGTGGTTGGCCTGTTCACTTAGACAATTTTGATTAAGTATATTTTTTTCCTTTCAAGGACAATCGATCAATATCTTCCATAATTCCCAAACTTCCATTTATATTAGCATTATGCAAACATTTACATATAGTACGCTAGATTATCGATTTCCTCCTTATTCTCAGAAATTTTGACTTTTTATTTTTACCAGTGCAATCTTCCTTTCTTATTATTTTCACAAAATGTTTTTTGAAGAATGTCGAGCATGACTGCAGCCTATGTTTACTTTTATCCTGAATCCCCTTCTATTTGTTTATTCTCGGTGCTTTTGCTGACAGATAAGACAGAACTCAAACAGATTCCATCCAATAGTCTTCATATACTTACACCATCATTTATAGCTAGCTCTTCCGCTTTATTTCTTGGCTAATTAAACGCTACTCGTAATCTGAGAAATTTTCGAAATCCGGAAATGATTCATGATTGCTCACTTTTTATTATAGTTCCACTACAATGCCGTTTCCAAACGAGTATAACTACCATACAAGTGTCTTCAAGGTCATGTATATACAACTGAATTTTTTCTGTTGATATTTAGTTTCGTTTACCACGTAGAATTGCTTGCATATCCAAAAACAACTCAGACAATTCGCCGGAACTTCCGCAGGACAAGCAAAATTTGCTGCGGTTCCTCAGGATTTTGTTTACTATTGCAAAAGTGGAAACGTTGAAAATGGGAACTTCCGCAGGATTTTCACGTTAGACTGCTTGAAAACGGGAACTTCTGCGACCCGGCGAACTTTCCCAAATGTTCTGCGGAAGTTTCGGTCAGTTGTCTGAAAATGCTCGTATTAGACATGCTACTAGTAGCAGTCTATATCGCTCAGAACTGCTGTAGAAGGGAGTTGGAAAGATTTTCAAAATTATGGCAATGAGATCATTTTTATCATATCGAATCAAATCATGCTTTACTTCTCTCTATCGTCTAAAAAGTTTACTACTTCATTAAGAATATCTGCTGTCAAAGATTGTACATAGCTCTCTCAGTCTTCCAAGAAAAAGAGTTGTAAAATTTATAGATTCATCCTGAGGACGCAGCTGGGTAAGAGCTCAAGTACATAAGTAACTGAGAAAAATCTTATATGGTCAACGCTTGATTCATAACTGCTCACTCACCCAGTTAGAAGTAAAAAAAGCCCCACCTTTTATGTGTAGTTTGAAAACTGAAATCCGATTTTATGAGACTTCGTCCGACATTCAATTTCAATATATTATCTGCTTATTCATCCAGCTATTCTTCGGTTTAATTTTCATTACACCAGTAGTTCTGCTAGAAGGGTTTACGAACTGCTTTGATAAAGTAAGTACAAATTATCTTATGAAATTCTTAAGCTCCGTAGTTTATTTCGCCCAAAAGCGCAAGTACGTTGAACTCAGACTAATATCTATACGAGCGATGACAGGCTAGTTTCACTCTTTTTCCGAGCTTATTTTTTTCTATTCTGATGTAAAAAGTGGTGATGTGGATCAGTTGAAAATTATGGTAAAGCGATATCGAACGAGATGTTAACATCACATGAGTTTATATAGAAATGCTAATTACTTCAGAAGGCAGAAAAAAGCAAACACTTTTTGTCCATATGCTTTTCTTTATTTCACATCATTTGTGGATTCAGCTTTCATGAACTCTAGCAAAGGAAATGCGAGTGGCTGGTACTAGCTGTTTTCAAAAGCTGCAAAAATATTTATATCTGCTTTCAAAGCTAGTCACTTTTAACTTATTCATCAGAATCAGACCCACATACTATGTATGTGGATTTTTATTAAGTTCTAGCTTTTCTTACCGCTCACATTTACTCATCCTTTCAATCTGATTTTCGCTTAAATTACTCTTGCAAATTGCAAGAAAATCTCATGCGTTTTTTACTGTCGCTCCCTTTTGTAGGAAAAATCAATGTGAATTTCCGAACAAATCAGATTGGGAGAGGGAGGACAATAGATGGACATATAGGGCTCGACACGAGGTGGCTTTCCGAAAATGCAGAGAAACGAAGACCCTCTGTGTTTCGCAAAATTCACGAAGTCTTCTTTGATCCTTATTCGAATTATCCAAATCGACTAGAAAACCAAAACGTCGATTGAAAAAAATTTAAACTCATTTGTGCTTTTCGACCCACAAAAACGATACTCCCTTTGCTTTTTGTCCCAATAACGATATTCAGCTTGCTTAACCCATTGACGACGACGCCTAATTTTGCATGGTGGTGCTTTGAGACGACGCGATTTTGCACAACACTATTGGCGTGGGGGAGTTTTCTGATCATTTACGAAATGTAAAGTTATTTTGTAAACAACTACAGTCATCTTCTAGGACGAAGAAGTCTACAGGTTCCAAGAGTGAAAAATTGGAAAAAAAACACTGAAATGTGGGAATACTACATTTGGAAAGGATATGATTTTGCAAAGGGTGTGAGCCACCGGTGGTCCATAATGTCGTCAAGGGTTAAAAGCCACCTGTGCCGAGCCCTGAGGATATGGCAAGCGAAGATAGTCTGTGATTTTGAGTACTTGTGATAGACGGTAGAACTAAATAGGGTAACCAAAAATGTTTATCCGTCGTGACTTTCGAGTGAGAATACGAGTACAAGATAATTGCTTTTGCAAAATGCAACGTGCAGTTTCGTCATGGGCACTTGAACAACAATTCTGCAATATGTAACAACAATGCTTATACTTTTCAATAGTGTTTTTGCGAAATGCATTGGAAGTACTCCAAATGTACATATTGCGCATTGAAATCCCACGCAATGCGGCATCAATTTCCCGTATTTGCCGAATGATTCGTCCCATAGCGAAGAGCTCATAAAGTTTCTCTCACAGCCATTGAGGCAGTAGCTCAACGATGGTTCGTCTTGCTAGGTCTAAAAGCACACAGTCTGTTAAATCCATTGCATTGTGAGTTTAATTTTTACTGATTTCTAATAATTTGTGAGCAGAATTCGGAAACTCTTCTTCGCCTAGATTTCTTTGAATGAATAAATTTTTTTAGAATAAAAAATTTGTAAGAAATCTGACATTTATTCTGAGACTTCCGCTATCTTTAAATGATAATAATCATAATTAGCTAAATAATAAATAAATATGTGATTTTGATTTTTTGTAAATATTGAATTATTGAATTACAAGATCAAAATCCAAAGTCAACTAATGCCGAGGTTCACAGAAGAAACCACATGAAAAAAATAAGTAATTCAATAAATAATAAAAATAAATAAATAAATAATTCAATAAATATTGAATAATTTCCTTGATAAATAATTACCCATCCTCATATAAATATTTTGCAAACGTGGCTTCAAAAAAAGCTTCATCAAGTGAACAGGTTAAGCAAAAATAAAATTTTCCCACTTTATTATTATTATTTGGTTTTCCAAATATCAAATCGATATTTTTCATTTACAAAATTGATCGACAAATTCCGAGCTCAGAGTAGCTTTCCTTTCGAGTTCATAAAAATAAAATAGTTTTATTCTCAAAAATATCAATTTATTTAATTATATAATATAAATTTATATGATCAATACAAGTTTTGTTCCCCTCACTTTTGCATCATCTTTCTTGATTTTTGATGATTTTCTCTGAAATACTCGTTTTGTTCGTAATTTCTCGTCTCTTCCTTCAAAATCCTAAATTCTCCCGTTTCAGGAGTGTGAAGCTACCAAACCACCTCCAAAGCATGACCGAGAAAACTTATGTGAGTTTGTTTACCTCATTTATTAGCGGCAGCTTTCACCAGCGTCTCCTCGATCATTTCATCAAAGTGATTGATGAGCCGCTGATCATCCTAACGACATGTGAGCACAATAAAAACATGGTGTGAAGCGGAAAATAATTAGTTTGTCAATAATCATCCATTATTTTCTTCAGAAATCACGTCCAAATTTCTATCAAAATTTGTTTTTAAAACCAGTGCACGTGGAAACCATGGTTTTTTTTCACTCGCTTTGTCTACTTATTATTCATTCGGGCGAAGACAGCGTTCCTTTCCAAGTATTCCCTGGATCTTCTGGCATCTTTAATGACAAGCACGACTCTGGTCGCAACATAATTTATTCTACTTCATTGTTATGCCACTGGCAGTTCCACCCCTTTAGATACGAAGACATACATGGGAAGGAAGTGGTCAAATTTGAGGGTATGTGTAGGGCTAAATAATGTGTGAAATTATGGCCGAGTAGGGGCGGGGGGTCTCTTTCAGCTGAAAGCTCAATGTGGAAGCGAAAAATGCGCCTAAGGCCTCGGGCATACCTCACGCGATTTCAGTCGCGACGCGATTTGGCAATACTCCAAATGTTCATAACTCATCGTACGAAGTTTCTGAATGTACGGAAGATGGGGCATTTTATCAGCCTACGCAAGTTATACATGCTGTGCATTTGGGGTCTACCAGTATTGAATTTGAAGACATCTGGCAAATTGCCAGTTCGCGTGGCGACTGAAATCGCGCGAAGTATGTCCCTTGCCTAAGAAAATATATTGATTAGATAAATTGGCTCAAAACTTTATTTGAGCATTTTTGCCGAGGAGAACCACAAAATCTTTCCAGGAAAAATTAATACTCTGCGCACAAATTTTTATCATTCACCGTTCTAATCCATCACTTCTAAATGCACGAAAGCCATATAAAAACCTACGATTGACGTCAAATCAAAGAGAATTGCCTATGGTTTAGCTGACTGTTGAGTGTTCAATAGGCATTGGAAAAAAACGATGAGTAACTGCTCTGACTCGGCCATTTATTATGCCATTGGCAAGTTTTTGCAAAGGCAGTTTTCTACAGGCCAGATCGCTTAGCTCAACTTTGATTTTTGGAATAAGATGAGTAAAAAAGATATGTACAGGAAGTGTAACACTGCAGACGTAAATTTCTGTTTATGTTGGTGGAAAAGTTCTTGTAAGAAAACAATATTTTCACATTGAGATAACTTCAAACAGAAATTTACCGGACATTCATTGGTTTGTAGGAATTACATTGATGTTTTAGAGTGCGGTATGTGAAAACGAACAAGAATTTCGTACTTAGAACTGCGGAAATCGAACGAAATCCAATAACTGGCCATGGATTTGAGACAACATAGAATCTCTAAACGAAAAAATATGCATAAATTGAAAATCAGAGAAGCTAGTAAAAGGGGAGCTAATTTTATAAGCAAGAAAGTCCGCTTGCGAAAAGAAAATTGCACGAAAAGAGAAACTGGCAATGTTGCTAAAGTAGCTGATCCCCATCCACTCCCCTTTCTCGGACTAAAAAGGAAAGAACCAGGAGAAAAAGGTTTACTGGTTTTCTTTTTGACATTGTTTTGATGAGGGAGAATCATTTTCAGTAATGTGAAAATCTTCCACTTCTGCGCAATCACATAAGCTGCACAATCTCCTGCGCAAAGCGCATAACCTCAAATTTGCCACTGCATTAGGGCGCTAGATATGGAAGTTCGGGCTCGAATTTCCGCGGCAATTTTCGACGGACAGCGCGCAACGATTTAGGCATCATGTTGCCGTGTATGGTGGTCGTTTCCGCTTCGACGTCGATCAACGCGCGGAATCTCCACTGCTATGCAAGAAGTGGATGTTCGCGTTGCTTCTGCTGTCGGGGCTAAATCGGAGATTCGGCACTTCGGCAGTCGGGGAGCTCACGACCCGTCGGCATTATCCATTTAAATCGCAGGAGAGAGCCGCACGAGGGAATATAAGTCCTCAGTTTTCCCCCCTCTCCCCTCGAACGACCCGCCCACCGCCGCCGCCACCACCACCACCGCGGCCGAAGCGGCGCCTTCGAGCTCGGCTGTCTCTCTGTGTGCGGTGTGTCCGATGTGTCGCACGCCTCCATGAAGAAATCCTCCTCTACATCGAATTTTCAGCTATTCTGATCTACTCTGATCTAATTTTTCTGATCTTCTAACCCTCGTCATCCCCCCAACAATCGCCGTCGCAGTGCGATATTGTTGGATGTGTGTCAGTGACAGCCAGTCGTGCTGGCGAGCTGCTTGACGTGCATCAGGTGTTTCTAACGCTGCTTTGACACAGCAATCAACCACAGTTTGAGTCGTCCCCAGTGGAAAAAACTCCCCCATTCCCCCTCCCACTGTTTTTGCGCGCGTCATCATTTCTTCAAAACCCCCGAACAACTCGCTGTTCTCCACTGGCACCGAAGCCACCGCCGAAGAAATCCACCGTTGTGGAAGTCTTGGACGTTTCCAGCCGTATGCCAACTCTATGGCACTTCGCTAAGTACATTGTAAATTTTCCAAAGCAATTTTAATTTTTTTGAATGGTTTCATGCACTTGGAGATAATTGGATTATCGTACTTTTTGAATTCAAATGCGTCAAATTCTATATACTCTGGAAGAGTTCTTTCGTTTCTTTTATCGCATTATGAAACTTGAGAAGGTAGAGAGGGAGTTTCCTCAAGTCTCTGCTATTCTGATTTTTGGCCTAATAATTTAGTCTTTGAAATAGGTAAAGCTTTCTTAACTTTTTTCCTACAATAATTTAATCTTGATATTATTTACCTTTGCTTTTCTTACACATAAAAAGACATCTAAAATTCTCATTCAAAGAACTACGATATTTGCAAGTATGAAATTTGAGCAAAGCATTGATATTGAAAAAATTATTTCAAGACCCAATATCTTGCGAATAGTATTGAGTTTAGGGAATTAATATTGAGACAAAAATTCTTATTTCAATCTGTGTTGTGTATTCCTCAAAATGTATCTAGAGTCTTTTCTGAAACCTAATCAAGTTGATAAATCTTACCAAGATTCATTTTTTAGTCAGAAACCATATGGTATCCTGTCATTTCTGAGCTGTCAAAACTACAAATTTAATTTTTGTTAATTTTTGTCTATCAGCCATGCACAAATTTCCTTGGTTCTCGAAAAATAAATTTTTATTTAGAATACTGTTGTTTTGTCTCTCGAGCTCGTAATATCGATATTCTTGGCAAAACTTTTGACCTCTACTTAGCTACTCATTTTTGTTTTTTTACAGCCAATTTCAATTGAATTTTTCTCGAATCACAAGTAAAAATCTTTCTTTGTTTGAGACGGTGTAAGATTTTTGGTACGAGAAATCTAAGACGTGAACATTTTTTTTCATATGATCTTACGATCACGTCGTTTACCTCGTTTTACGGTTTTTAGAGCGAAGGAATGAAAACAGGGCTTGGCACGAGGTGGCTTTCCGAAAATGCAATAAACCCTGTCCCCTTGACTTTCCCAAGATTTTACGAATTCCTCTTTGACCCTAAACCATGAACGTAAAATAACCCTCAAAAAACGCGGTAAAAAATAACATAACCTAAGTTGTATTTTCTTGGCCATAAAAACAATACCACCTTTGCTTTTTCTCCCGGAAACGATATACGATATCGGCTTGCTTAAAAGTCACCTGTGCCCAGCCCTGAGTCGAAATCCTGAATTCTCAAAAATGCATGTATCCGCTTTCAAATAATCAATCAACATAGCGAAAACAATTTTTTATATCAGCAACATATGACTGCCACCATCTATCTCAAGCCAGATTTTCCGATAAATCTGCCAGCCCTGACAGATTCAAAGGATAAAAAGATTTCATGGGGCATTTACATCAAGATTAGATTTCGCTTTGCAGAATATCCCATACCGCAGCAAATTGACGGAAAAGATCGAACCTGGTCAAACGCTAATTATACGCGGTAGAACTCCTGAAGAAGCGAAGAGGTGGGTCTCATCTTGAAAATGATTTTTTCGAGATGAAAAATCCTTTTTCAGGTTCAATATCAATCTACACAAGGACAGTCCAGACTTTAGCGGTAATGACGTTCCACTTCACGTCAGCGTTCGATTCGATGAGGGAAAAGTAAGTGCTTGGCGTCTTGCCAAAGCCCGTTTTCAAGCATTTTTCATCACTCGAAAACATTTTGCTGTTTGCTCTCATAAATTATGTTCTTAAAGGGGTGGGAAGGCAAAAGAGGGGCAGCCGCAGTTTCAAATATTTTCTTTGAGGGGGGGGGGGAAGATGATGTGGCAATAGCCACCTACAAAGATTTTTTTTTGCAAAGCTAAGCGAAAATTTTTGGTTTTTCTCAAAAATTATTTTGTCTATTTACATAAACTTCCATTTTTCGTCACTCCATATGTTTGCTATTCGCTCCCAACAATTATTTCGATAGGGTAACCAAAAATAGAGCAACGGGCATGTCGAGCACAAAAATTTGTCGAAACGGGGGGGGGGGGGAAAGGGGTAGACAAAAAGCTGTGAATCTGCAAAAAGAAATCTTTATAAAAATTAAATTTCCAACATTCTAGAAATTTCTTCAATTACCTAAAAGTGAAAGCAAGTTACTCGCGTATTCTTACAACTCATTTGATATAAAAAATTTCTTTAAAATCTCAAAAACTGTTTCGTGGGCGGGGGGGGGGGGAACTCATAGCCTTTTCGTAGTTGGATGATATCTTGTTAGTGGTGAAGGCACATTTTTGATCAAGTCTATTGAGTTGTGAATTTTATAATTTTTCCTCTAGTCATATTGTTTATAGATAGAATTTACAAATTTTTTCCTTTTGTTGAACCTGGATGAGAATTTCGTTAGATCATGCATACCCTTTGATTCAAGGGGCTTGGCGGCTGGAAGGCGGGCTTCTTGACCTGATTAAGGCTAGGTAATGATGAGAGAGTACACGCGCGGAAGAGGCGCAGACCGCGCAGCGAGCGCGAGCGGCCTTAATTAGGTGAGAATGCCCCTCCCTCCAGCCGCTAAGCCAGTTGAATCAAAGGTTATAATGCTTGATAAAAAAAGACTTCTACCAGCTCGTTTTACCATTCTGCTGGCTCAGAATGACGGGATGCGCCGGGGGGGGGGGGTTTGAAGTCTTATTGTTAGGAAACAATCCACTTGTTGACTGAAAACAACAATAACAATCCAAAAAACAATTCCGCTTTGCGAAACATCTCCGCTCACGCCATGAATCCGTCCTGTCCCCGGCCCCCCGGATCCTCTCATCTTCCCCTCTCCCACCCTCACTCGACAGCTGTTGTTTATGGGGTGTCGATGGGATTATGTGGCTTTGAGTCCTGTATGTGTGTGTATGTTGTGAGTGTTATGTGTTGTGTGCGCATGTGTGTTCGAATCAGCCTCTGAGTTGTCATGAATGGCCAAAATGGGGCAAAATAGTCGTCTAATGGCTGGGACAAGCAATTGCCCGGGGAATTGCTTGATATGAGCTTTTATTCAAGAGAAAACAACTAGATTCTGGCATTAGAAGGATTTAAGAGCCTTGAAAGAGGAAATGTAGTCGGAAATGAAGAAAATGGCTTCGGTGTCAAAGTCCAACAAGATATCCATAATTTATTGCCCTATAAATTTTTCCGTGTAGTGAATTGAAGATTAGATTCCTTCATTGTATTGAGAATAGAAAGTCGATTTCGCCAGTGAACTTATTGAATAGCTTATGCTTCAAAAATATTGTAATTTCTCATTAATCTGAATGATCTTGTGTATTTTGCAAAAAAAAATCCCTTAAATTTTCAAGAAATAGCTTTTGGGAACCAGCCAACAACGAAAGAATAAAAAAACAGCAAAATGTTTTAGAAATGCTTTACATAAAAAAAATTGGTTGACTCTCTATTTTAAGATAAAATCAACATTTTTGGAATCTCATAAAATTTGGACCCCTTTTATTTTTTTTGGAATAGAAGTTATAGGCTCGCTAAAAAACTAAAAGGCATCAAAAATGTTCCGAGAGTTTCAGGAATTTTAATCACAATTTTTATCATTTTTTCCGAAGAAGTTTTGAGATACTTTCCCTGTTTTAGAATTCCATTGAGTGATTATTAAATACAATTTGAAAATTTTCTTGAAATTAAGGAATTCAATTTTACATGTTTAACTGACAATTTTTATGGATAAATGACCTTATTCAGCAAAATCTTTTGTGGCAAAGTACAAATAGTTTTGATCACAATTATTTATATTTGTGGTTATTATGCGATCAATACTTTTTGAAAATATCTAATATACCCTTACTCTACATAAATTAGAATTTTCTAGATTAAATTTTCGAGCGCTTGATGCATGTACAAATCTCATTTCCTTGATGCATTTTCTGAGACATTTTTCATTTGTCATAAACTCAAGCCTATTCTTTCTGATTCCGCATAAATCTGCTAAAAACTTTTATAGCCTCTGTAAAACTGGACACGTGTGTTTGATAGCGACGATTACTCTTTTATGTTCTTTCTGCTCGAGCATTTGAGAGCGAAGGGAAAGAAAAGCACAATGCAAAGGAGGACTCGTGGCCTGCGGAATAGATATATTTGGCTTCGGGGCTCTCCGGCTTGCTCCAATCTCGCCGAGGGCTATCGAAAGTCACGCGTAGGCGAGCGATTTCAAGCAAAACGAGGCCCCTGTGATTTTTAGCCCGTTAGTGCTCGTGTCGTGCCCTTTAATGGCTACCTGTTGGGCTCCATGAACAGGCAATCAACGACTTTTTCAAACGGTAACGAGAATCGCGTGAGATCGTTGGGATCTAGTTATTAGGCAAGAGAGAAAAAGGTGACTCAGAAGCATGCCTCCATGGGGATTCCTTGTGCTCGACATTAGGAGAGTGGAGGTGAGAGAAAAGGAACCAAGCTCCTCCCAAACTTGGTTTTTGGGGCATAACTGAAACAGCGAATTTTTCTTTGGCTCTATAAGTATTATGACTCTCAAACACTGAACGGGCCGCCGGTGTACCGCTATTGACATTAGTTTTCTTTGTGAATTTTTTTGATGGAAAATCTCGTTGTTTAAATATGTTTTGTTTTGGCCCTTTAAGTTCCTGGAGCAGCAAATGAAGATAAACGAAACGCTAGCCGAATTTGAATGCTATAATGAAACAAAGTTAATTTCCGATAATAAAAAATGAATTAGATTAAAATGAAATGTATCATGTTATGTAGGCTAAATATTTTTACATAGTCCTTCCTATAAATTGAGAAACCAAATTTTGAACTAGAAATAGCTGCGCTTTATCACTTTTGATCAAAGGTTTGAATTTCCATATTTTTAAACCGAACCCTCTGAGTCCCAATCGATATATCGATTTTTTGAAGCCCCTGACTTGTGCAGTCGCCATTCTCGGTCGACTGCTTGAATTGGATTATATTTTCATAGATATCAGTACTCCGGCTACCCCTCATTCCTTCCCCTCCCCCCCCCCCTCCCCGATTGAATGGCGTTTCTTTGAAAACGGCCTAAATGAATATCTTGTTCATATTACTCATTCCGCGTAATGTTGTCGATGATTTTTTTGAAATCCGTGAAAAACAATCTAACTTTTGCATGAAAATGATATGTTGAGTTCAGAAAAGAATTTCTATTGCCCTCTCTCTCTCAAAAGAAAAATTCCTGGGATCATCTAATGAATATAGGTGCATTCTTCCAATTGTATATAATTATAATAAATCTCCAAAGTTTGCGAAAATTCAAATTTGTTTCTCAAAAATTGACGCAATGCTCCCACACCTAAAAAATTTCTGCCTCTATCTCGAAACAATTTCGGTGACCAACCATGAAGCATGTTTGTTTTTCTTATGGAATCGGACTCAGATTGTGCATTCCTTGCTTCTGTGAATTTCGGCTTGATCTCTGATCCTTGTGTTTGAAGTCAGCAAAAATGGATGTGCTATGCGTTCGATTCGTTCATAAATCATTTCCCTTTTCAGCTTGTCTTCAACTCGTACACAAAAGGTGCATGGGGTAAAGAAGAACGACAGAAGAATCCGGTAAAGAAAGGTGACGGATTCGACATTCGAATTCGAGCCCACGATAACAAATTCACCGTCGCCATCAATCGAGTGAGTTTTGGCCTTGCGGCCTTTATGCATCAATTCTGCCTCGGCTCTTTTGCTCGTGGCTGCTTGAGTGCACTCATGGGGGAAATCACCCGCCATTGTGCGCCCCGTTTTCTATTGTTTTTATCCGACGACTAAGTGATTGACATCCGATGAAATGATGTGGAGAGGTTTTTTGTGAACGAACAATGAACATGTTTGAGAAGAAAACTTTTTCGCTTCACTGCTTTTGCTGCAGTTACATCTCAAGAGCTGTCCCTGTGCTTAGAACTGACAAGGCATTATATTTGGTTTTGAAAGGGTGGAGAAAGCCCTATGAAAATTTTTGAAAGCAGCAAGAAAAGGGCGAAACAAATACCAGAGCTTGAGAGTTGGTTGGAATGCAGACTAACTTCAAGTTCTAATTCTGTGGCACAAAGGAAAATCAAATAAAACAAATTTTTTCATATACGTCTTCATAATCAATTTTTCCAAAAAAATATCATTTTTAAGGTAGAAAGTGTAAAAGCTCTATGAAATATCCGTTACGACAATTTTTCACTGACTTGCAAGAGAAATGGAAGAAACACAAGTTTCGATCAAAAAGAGATATGCGAAAGATTTGAAAGCGATTTGTTTGCTTTCTGAATCATTTTCACATGGACACTGTTCCAAGGATGTGTGTGGGCCTTTTGACTCATCGCAATAATTTTTCTGCTAAAATATCTTGTCAAGTTATGGGAATCGAATTATATTGCTTGAAGGGTCTATACGCGAATAGAAATACCATACAAACCGAAATCGTAAGCTGAAAAGTTGAAATTTTGATAAGTCATACGCTCATATTTAGATTCTTATATTTGGTTTTGCTTTGATTTAACGTATAGTTCTTAACCCGAGAAGCGATTTGAAAGAAAAGGTGCTTTTGAAGACAAGAATGTGTTTTTATCTTACATCCGTTTTTGTGAATCTAAGTTCATTCAATTTAGTTTGTGAATCATTTACTCTATATTGACGGCGATAAATCTGATTTTTTCGCCTATTCAGGCCCTTATGCAAATTCTTCTGCAAGAAGAAGAACGGAAATTACTGCAAGTACTTTTTCCACGTTATGCGCACTAGAGAAAGAAAATTTTGTGGTAATCCACGCATAACTCATTGCAATAAAATTGCCTTATCTTTTGAGACTAGTCAGTTATTTGGAATCTCTTTTTTTTTTCAAATTTTGCTCATGAATTTATGATAAGGGCCGGGCATACTTCACGCGATTTCAGTCGCGATGCAATTTGGCAATATTCCAACTGTCCATAACTCACTGTAAGCACATTTCACATGTACAGAAGATAGGGCATTTAATCAATCCACGTAAGTTATATACACAATGCATGTGCAGTTTGCTAGTGTTGGATCTGAAGACTTCTGGCGAATTGCCAAATCGCGTGGTGACTGAAATCGCGTGAAGTATGCCCGGCCTTATAGCTTTTATTCGTAATTTCTTCATTTGTTATCTAATCACTGCAGTCAATCTGTGCCAAAAAAATTGTCAAATCTTCAGAGTTGTGAATTTTCAGCTTTGGATGACAAGTTGCTCCTGATTCTGATCTATAGAAAAGTTTGAACAAAAACATTCGAAATTTAATCTGGGACAACGACCTGCTGCAGTATTATCTCAAAATTATTCTCTAATTTTGTTTGGTGCTCATCTGTAACTTCGTTTGCAGGAGAATTCAAAATGTCATATAGAATTATAATACAATTCAGCTAAGTTCAACTCAGCATTACTAAATGTTTTTGTGAACCCTGTGGTCTAATCTAACAAGCAATTTTGAAATTTTTACATGATAACCAAAATTCTTTTTGTGCTTTCTTTTATTCTTATTCTCTTTGGGCATGAAAAGTGCCTTTGCTTTTCCAGAAAGAGGTAAAATCATTCGATCATCGCATTCCACTCCAACACGTTACTCATCTGAGCATCGACGGAGATGTTGTACTAAACCATGTGCAGTGGGGTGGCAAATACTATGTGAGTTTTGAGCAATTCTTGACCTCCCCCCCCCCGTCACATTCACTTGACATATGTCATACATTTCAGCCAGTCCCATATGAATCCGGTATCGCTGACAATGGTCTCATTCCCGGCAAAACGCTGGTCATCTATGGAACTCCTGAAAAGAAAGCGAAGAAGTGAGTTGTGTGAGCTGTGACATCCGGGGAATCCCCGTGGATTTGACGGGGTGACACGTGACTGCTGAAAAATTGAACTGTTATGATACGCTGAGCGTCGGCAGATGACATGTCGCAGATGGATGATGCGCTTGGAGATTTCTTCAGTTTTGTTTTTGCAATGGATCTGCTGAAAAAGCCTTCTTCGAAATTTCCGCTAGTGTGAAAGTAAATGGTAATAGCTGTAGGCGAAAAAAGGGAAAGCGTTGAAAATTTCATAGCTTCAAGATCTAGAATCAGTATGGCTATAAGTTGTAGAGTTCTAGGAGGTCCGGGAAGACCTGTAACTAATTTTAGACTCCGTCTGACAATGAGAAACGTACCGGAGTGATGATGTTTAGTGTTCTCATTTTGAAAAATTCTTAGCTTATTCTATCCTATCTTGTTATTATCTGTTATCTTATTAAAAATCCTTAATAAAAAAAATATCTTTGCTTGTAGGTATGGTCACATTTAACGTTCTAATTCCAATTTTATTCATTATTTTATGACTATAAATTCCAAACGAAAATCTAACAAAACTCATGGCAACTTTCAACAAAAATGGCCTTGAAGAAAGACAGTTGAAGAAAAGAGATAAAGCTTCAAGCTTCAGCTTAAAATTCATTTCCTCTCTAATGAGAAATTTTTTTTGTAGAAAGCATGGCAACCTCAAAGTAGACTAAGGAATATGGTGAATCTTTTGATAAAAGACAAAGTACTAACTAAAACTTTATGTGAGATTTTAGTATGTTTGTTAGGCATTTTTTCATTCTTCTTAATTTTTTTGAAGATGAATAAGCTAGTTGGTCAACCAGGGTGCCACTTATAAAGATCTTCATTTAAATAGACTGTATTTAGGTTCAATGTGAATCTCTTGAAGAAAAATGGGGATATCGCGCTCCACTTCAATCCCCGTTTTGACGAAAAGGTAAAGTACCCACTTCTACCAGATTACTATTTTCTCTAATCTCGATTAATCGCATTTTTAGGCAAAAGGTTTCATCTGCGGCAAAATCAAGCCGGGCGTACGTTTTATCAAGTATTTTTGTGTTGGCGTGTGATCGTTCTTTGTGTTTTCGCTAACTCACTCGCTGCTCGTGCGCTTTTTGGCTGCAAACCGTGCGCACATCGCGCGCGCGATTATTCCAGCAGAACAGCGAAAATGTGACTGACACATCCAGAATGTCCCCAGAGGGGCAAAGCTTACGTTGTGACACATTGACATCGCGATGTGTTGTTCGTCGAACTGGTGTTCTCGGGAGATAAGAGCTCACTGACCACGCGATTTTGCAGAATGACTTTTGCGACCCTTGCGACCCTTGTTGTACTAACGAGGTTAGCGCCATCTAAGTGATCCTTGGTTCAGTCTTGACTAATTGAGAGTCATAGAGTGTTGTTTGAGTTCTCCCGTGTCCATGTCCGAGACGAGTAGCGTCTAGTTAACCCTAGTCGGTTCTGTTCTCGTGTGGCGTCCGTTCTCGTCATTTCAGCAGCTCTTGGGGGCTCTGAAATGCTGCCCGACCATTTGTCAAGCTCACCTTTTTGCAGTGCGTGATCAGGAACTCACTCGTGAATGGCGAATGGGGCAATGAGGAGCGCGAGGGCAAGAACCCCTTCGAGAAAGGCGTCGGCTTCGACTTGGAAATTAAAAACGAGGAATTTGCATACCAGGTAAGAGCTATTTTTATTTCATCAGGAAGTTTTCAAGCTTTATTGAAGAACTCTCGTACGATGCAGCTCATTTTACCAGAAGAAACAAAAATAATAACACAAATCATTATTTATTTATTGTTTATAAAAACAAAATATTTTTTGGGGTACCGCATGATTCTGCAAGAGATCATAATTGCTTTGAAAATTCCCGCCCACTTGTCAAGAGAATATTGCAACATATTCATTTTTTAATCATTGAGTTACGGTAAAAAAAATCACCCTCAATTTCCCTATCCTCTTACTACACTTTTAGTGTTACCCCATACACAATGATGTACCAGTATAAAGCTCGAAATATTGGTTTGAACTTCTACACGGGAACATTTTCAGAAACTCATCCGGTACGATAAAAATTAGTTTTACTTTTGAAATTCAGAAGGCTGATCCTATGCTGGACATGGTATGTCAAGAAATTTTGTGAAGTTACGATTGTGTTCTTTGCATATGATCCAATTTTTTCTGAATTTTTCTTGCTTTTCACCAAATGATCAGAAGCACCTATATGAGAAACAACTTATTCTCACACTCAAAATATCAAGGAGTTGCCAACTCCGTGAGAATCTTTCTTTAAAATGGCTATCAACCACTTTGGCTCAAAGTGATTTCTTTGTAAGTATATGAGATGTTTGAATTAAATTAATGTAATTTCGAACATAATAAATGTGTAAATAGCTATATTGAACTTGTACAATCTATAACCAATCTTGGTCTTTTGAAAGTTGAAAAATCTTGCAAAGAATTCTTCATACTATAGCATCATCATTATGAATTTTTATACGAGTTTGTCAACAAATTGCATTCAAAACCTGAATTTTTTTAATACCTTTTTTTTACATCTTTCATCTCATTAAGCAACAATGGATTTTACGGCGATGCCCGAAAATGTCCAATCACGCTTCAGAGAATTTGAGTGTTCATTCGTTTAGAAAAAATAGAATAATCTTATCAAATTAAAAACGATTTGTATCTCTCCATGATATTATACAAAATATAATCTTGCCATTTTGCAGATATTCGTGAATGGTGAACGGTTTGCCTCGTATGCACACCGCATCGACCCGCACGAAATCGGTGGTCTCCAGATTCAAGGCGATGTCGAACTGTCTGGCATTCAAATCGTCGGCCAGTGACCTCTTCTATGCTGTTGATTATGTCCAGAATGTTCTCTCAAATGTTTCCGCTGTTCACTATCAAACATCGCCCGTCCCACCTTCCCCCCCCCCCCCCGCCTTCCCCGTTTGTCGCGCATTTTTGCGCCTTTCCCGTGCATTGTACATTATCTGCGCATAGTCTGTCTCTGTCTTTTGCACAGCTTCCAGTTCCAGTTCAGCTAGGCATATCTCTCTCGAGCAGCTCTCGTTCTTACTCTCTCGTACTCGCATAGCCACTCCACTGCCATCTCCGTCGATCCGAGAAGTTCCCTAGCTAAAATAATGAAGAGCGCACCTACAACGAACCTCTTTCCTCACGTCTCTAGTCCTCTGGCCCCAACGTTCCACCCCAAACACACAAAGAGTCGTCGAGTGCTGATCGTCATCCTCCCTTTCATACTTATTTTATATGTACATGTCATCATTCTCGCCACAATTATTCGCGCCTACACATATATTCCTTTCTGTGCCTAATTCCATGCACCAGTTTCTCTCTTTGTATATCCATTTTTTCCGTCATCAAAATAAAGCTTCACCATCTCTTTATTTTCATAAAATCTAGTGTTATGTTGCAAGGCAAATGCGCAGCTTCAATCCCAATCGAGTTTCACAATGTTACACCATTACGGGGGTGGTGTACGCCAAACGAGAACGGAAGTAAGTAAGCTGATACTGACTGCTTTGATTTTCTCCATAGGGAATTCCGAAGAACGAAGAGCTTTGCAGGGAAAAAGAAAAGAAAAAGAAAGGAAGTGATGGAGTGCCAACTTTGATTTCGATATAATCGACAGAGACAATCGGCAGACTCTAAGAAAAGGAAATTTTTGGAAATTTTGAGAACACCAAAAATTTTTCGGCAAGATGGAAGCTTGTGAATAGCTTCTCTACATTAACGAAATTAAACCCCTATGTTCTTCTTACCTGTTTGTTTTGCGGCTTTGGCCTTAGGACCACGCTTCAAAAATTTCCTCTGTAAGGTAAGTTTATAATGGGACAAGTTGCTACTGCCAACTTCGGTAGATCAAATTTTTTTTGCAAAACTTGGGATCTCAAGAAAAACTCTAATTGTGTCATTATATATCTAAACTGGTGACATCATTCAGTGCGATGCAGGTACACTGAAATACGAAAAGGAAAGAGCTGAAAGACAGTATTGCATTGATCTAATAATTTAAAATTGCATTTTGCAGAAAAAAATTCTGCAAGGCTTGGTTTCTCTACACAATTTTTCAAATTTCTCAGTGATGTTTAAGGTACTTACTTTTGTGAACATATACCATAGAATTCACAATTCACATACAACAAATGGCATGACCTGACTTTTTGAAGAATTTTTTAAAATCTTCCTACAACCCTCTCTTTTGCAGTGTGAATATGTTGTTAAGATGTTGAAGATAACGAACTTACTATAGCAGAATTGTGAGGCATTTCCATTCCACAGTCTTTTTATTTTCCAGGAAATGCAGCTATCGCAGCACTTCCCAAATCAGTTATTGGTGATAATGTTGCTTTTTTGGCTGTTTTCCTTGTTAAAATTCTGACGAAAAAATTTCTTGTATGCATCCTGTTTGAGATGCTACGGTCATACATTGGAAATTTCGCATAATGCCAGCAGTTACATAAAAGATTGATCTTTGGAAGTGCATAGATAATGAGCTAAGCTCGTTATTGGAATGCTTTTATAGGGTATTAGATTTGTTTCTTTCCGGTCGAATGTCTTTGTCAACTTATCTCCGGATATAGCTAATGAATTTTGAAACCTCCAAGTACTGTCTTGACATTTTCCTGCAAAGTTTGGAAGCCGATTACTTCTCGATGGGAATTCTATTGCGTGCTTGGCATGAATTCCTGAAGATGTCAAAGGACATTGCAAGGCCATCCCTCGCAATCTTTCCATATTGGGACTCAGCGTATGTAGTAGGACATTTCAAAGCGTTTATGTGTCTTGCACTTTTGTTGATGACATTTCGGAGTATTTTTGGATCATTGTACTACAAATTTAGACTGCTGTTGAAGCACTCAGTGGAGACAGAGACGGGGAGGGAGCGAAGATTGATAGCCTACCGTGATATTGTAGTATGATAACATATATTTATGTCATTCTCTGCTTGTGATACTTTCATTAACTTCTTAGAAAAGTAAATGCCTTCAAGGGGAAACTGTGGGAAGCTGGGAGTCACCGGGGGAGGGGGGGGGATACAAGAAATGGAGAGCGCAGTTTCCTGGCAAAGGTTTTGTAGTAATGGAAATCTTCTTTCTGACAAGGATAATTAGAAGTAGTATGGCCAATTTAACAAGTTGCTATCGATAGGCCGCGCGAAGCGTTAAATCTAAACCTAAATTTTTTATTTGCTGACCGACTCTAAAGACGAAATTATAAACATCCATTCCTGGGGATGAGCTAGAAAGTTTAGAAGTTTAGATCGATGGATATTGTGTTTTCCATCAAACAGTAATGTAGCACGTATATGATTACAAGGAAGACACAAAACTTTACAACAGTTTTTGTATCTGTTTTTGATTCCATCTGGTTTTGGGGCTAACAACTATACGGGTAGAGCAATTTCCTTGGTGCCCAGTTGTCATCAGTTGTTCCCAAGAACTTCTCCAATTTTAGGATGAGAAACCCTACAGAATTTGAGCGGAACGGCAAGAGAGTATATAAACAATTGAGTTAAACTGGCAAATTGAAAGTAAAGTCAAACACAAACGAGTAACACGGCAATTAAATACAACCTCGGATTCGAATGAGTGTTATCCCGCCGTGACCCCAGGCACGTTAGCTGCATCGTATGTATCGCGCTGATATAAAAGGGGCAAAATGTATAGGTGTAGCAAATCCTATTTATGCATCTAAATATCTATCGAGAAATATTTGGTGAAGTCTATTTATAGACATGAGATACTCCCATCCTTATTCTTAGACGTCATAGCTAGTTCTTTTATTCTTTCTTTAAAATGTACGCAATCTGAGCAATTCTTATATATTCTAACATAAGATGTAGCACAAGTGTTGATTAATTCATATTTTGGTATATTGGATCCCCATATAGATAATGAGCTTGAAACTGCACGTATCTTTTTTGTTGTACAAGCCGAATTTGATCTTGCTTTCGCAGACTATCTGTGTTCAAGTCAAGGAGATTTTTTTCGATTAGACTAACGTTAACTTTATCCGCTAAGGTAGAAGGATATCTCTTTTAAACTCCTTCAAACTCTGATGCATCGTCGGAGACGTGTGATATGTTATCTATGTATCTTATGTAAAATTATGAGGTAATGTCATACTTTTCTTGTCAGCCTCTCTATGAGTTCGTATTCCATACAAGCTGATGTAAGATCAATGAATGTCGTAGCAGATGGATAGTGCTGCACACGCAGAAGCCAGATAACAACTCTATGCGATCAGGACCCTGCACGGAAGTCTTGTGGCGGCTGGACTTCGTTTTTGGGATAAGAAGCAAAGGGGTTAGTAAAACATGATGTGCAGGCATGCAGTATTAGCGGCTGTAGACTCTTCGAGTGGTTTTGCCTCTACATGCAATGTAATAAAATAGACAACAAGAATGGTGGTTTAGTGGTTTATTGGGATTACTGTAACCGAGAGCGTGAGATTGTGACCTTGGGTGGTCAATGTGTCGAGAGTGAGGTGAGATCTCCCAGGTGGACGCATGGCAGACATGGCCCGCCCACTCGGCTTTGACGTCATATGGCAAGGGTATCAGGAATCATCGATCGGTCGATGATTCCTGATAGACCAACACATCCAGAAACAAGTTACTACACGATTCACTGTTCCATTGTGATCTTTCACAAGCGCGCAATTGGAATGCACGGCTGAAGCAAATAAGCGTCTTGTTCACAGCGCAGAAACAATCATATGACACCAAGCTTGTAACTCTAAGATGAACTTCTTCCCCGGCCCAAAGTTTATCTTTGAGAAAGGAGAGAGATTCATATAGTTGCCCCTGTTATTTTTGTTCAATTTGTTCATGAAACCACTTTGTTTGATATCGCGCCCCAATGCCAATCTGTCGAAACGGTTCTGCTTGCTATTTTTCATTTCTAATCAATTCTACGGTACAGTAAAAAGATCGATTTTCCGGAATGGGTTTAGCCGGACTTCATAAGGTCTAAGCAACAGAGGACGTAGTTTTAAAAAACCTCAAAAAGGGATCGTGCCTTGCCCTGTATGTGTATGCGACCTCAGAAATCCCAAATTCTGACGTATTAACGTAATCGCAATTCTAACTTCTTGACTAACTCTGCCGTAACTTCGCTGAAGAGATCATCCTGCCATATGGAATGATTGTATATTGAGAACATGTCACATCACCCCTGAGAATTATATAATTGAAATATTTCCTCAGCAAGAGTACGAAATATTAAATATGAGCATCGTGAGGAACCCATTCGCGATCCCGGTTCCTGGAGAATCTTTGTTTTCACGTGGCATATGCTTCTATCAAAAGCATGCTTAGCGATATTCCATTGTATGATTAGCACACCCTTGTGGTGTTCTTGATATTTCGAAAATACGACTTTAAGGAGTCAGCAGAGTCACAAGGGCCTTTGAAAAATTGGAAAACGCGGACTTATGACAATAAGCTCTAATTTTCAAGCACAAAGAAAGTCCATTCGGATTTGCAACTGCTGTGATTATAATTGAACTGTGCTCTTTTGACAGCAAATCTAATGAACCGCAGATACCTAGCCGCGATCAGGATTTTCAGCGCTGTAATTGTTTTAAAGAAAGACTTGGTTTCAACCGCATGTGGCAAAAACATCACTCTTTCGTTTTCTGATCCTTGCTTAGAAGTAAATATATTTCTGGAACAACAATTTTGTGGATAGTTGTGTCGCAGCATTAATTTCGCCGTCACAATATGGGATTTCCAAATTCTTCCACAACTACGTATTCCAAGATGGCTATGGATTCAAGATGTCCAAGAGGTGCATCCACTGGCATAAAAGTGAAGTGATTTACATTGCCGTAGTCTACCTCAGATAACGTTTAGGAACTATTAACAGATGTCTCCGTAGACTTTATAATGCTCCTTTCTTTGATCCATGCTCACTCTCTTCAAAACTTTACGGCTCTAATGAACGCTCGATACTGCGCAATCGCAGGGAAAGACGTATCTAATCGTAAGAGTCCCGTCATACTTCGCCAAAAAGTTCGACAAATTGGCAGAACTCCCTCTTCTTGCGTAACTTTTAGCGTTAGAGCGTAACTGTTCGTTAAACATTGACATGAACATTTTGATATACCAAATCGTTCAGTTGATATTGCGAAAGCTGGGGTGATTATGCAGCGAGATGCGGACCGACACTGAGCGCGGTTGAAACATAACAATGCTGCATAAATGTAGCCGTCCCTGTAGACTCCAGCGAAGAAAATTTGTGCTTAGGAGAGCTTTTTGGCATTTTTGAGCGCTTTCTGGCGAAGCCTGACGGGACCATGAGGTGATTTTTGAAGGAGAGTTATCTGGAGCTATTGTAGATTCGTCAGTATTTGTCAGCAAGAATAAGGTACTTTTGCATGAAACTCTTCGGATAGTTATTGAACTGAGAAGCACTCCAACAATATGTTGTTGGTGAAAAAAAATGAAACTCCGGAACGTTTTCGTGCAAGGACGCGTTTTATCATGGAAACGGAATTTGGGGCTAAGGATGAAGATAGTGGTTGTGTTTGTATTAAAAACAGTGCAAGCTCAACACAATAAATTTTTGAGCGGAGAAATAGAATTTTATATCGACTGCAATTAAACTTGAGACCAAAAACTGAACAAGTTCCAGATCCTGCATAATCAACAGATTTGGATTCGTGTGTTCGAATGTATGCGTCAAAGAAGCAATTTGGCATGGGAAAAATGCGAATTCAAAGCAATAAGATTGAATAAAAGACCCTAAAATAAATCAAAAACAAGGATTTTTAATACATCTAGGTTTTTTGTACAGGGCCAAATATTGTCATAAGAACATAGCAAAGTGAGAAAGCCAATACAGGGATAGGGAGTCTCAGATGCACTAAAAGTGGTGGATTGGTGGAGAGTTTCTGATTAATATAAGTAAGCATGTAAAATTATTGGAATGAAACTGAATGTTATGAATAAGGACCGAAGCTGCACGTAATACTGGATTCGATGTGAATGTGAAGGGTATGCAGGAAAGTTACCCATTTGGCTTTCTGATGTCAAGAACTTGTCTGTTTTTGTCTTCCTGTGAACCTGGTCTTTATCATTTTTGAGCTTTAGTGAACAGTTCTAGAATTTCGTCTGTGCACATTGTACCCGAAGAGGTAAACATGCTTGCCTTTGTGGTGACGTCATCGTTGCAAATACATACATGTTGACAACGGGGGGCCCTGCGGATTATTGCGGAGATGATCTCATTTAAGTGTGCGGGCTTTAACAACCACTTACTTGCAAAAATTCAACTGCCGAACCTGCATTTTTTACTGAAAGACAAACATATTGCACAGATGGTTGTTTACATGATCGAGATTGAAACGACTTGAGTAGTTATTTTGAAGAGATGTTTGTTGCTATGTTAATAGGAACTTACTCGGGGCAATCAAAGGTTTTTTTGACGATAATAACTGAGTTTGACTTTTCCTCCGGAGTTAATTGCTTACAAAGCAACCCGTTTGTTGACTTACATTGTGCAGTCTATCTATGCCATGATCTTTGGAGTTGACAACAGAACTGCTAGATGGATGTTAATCCTCCGTACAAATGCGCGACCATGAATGCTGCATTTGGCCTGCTATAATCAATGTAGAGAGCATGCATAGCATCCTATTGGCCAGCGCCTGGCACGGGTGGCAAACGTAGTTCCAGGAAGTATTCTCCAGATGACGCCTCGAAATTTTACGACCCCACACGTTTTTCTTCTCAAAATTGCGCCTTCGAATCTACAGATCTCAGCAAAAAAGTAAGGGAGGAATTCTGAAGCAACTTTCAAGGATGTATTAGACACTATGTGAAGATTTGTGTAAAATTCAAGAAACTACGTTATCTCAACATTTGGCGTTTTCAGGCTTTTTCTTGAGAAAATCCCCGCCACGTGCTTAATTCACTCTTTTTTTAGTTCATAACTCTAGCCTTATCCTCGTTGGAGGTAAGCATCCATATTGATGCTTTATTGTTGAGTCATACGCACTTCTTGATAGTAAGAAAAGTCTAATATTTACTTCAGCCGCACACTTCAATTCCGTACCAGATATGGGACGCAAAAAGAGCAGGATACTTTTGAAGGAGAATTCCAACATGGTAATTTCCACAAGCTCACATCAATAAGAGTTACGCAGACGCTTAGTATATCAGTGTTTGATTTACGTCAAAAAATTTCGGTGTTGCAACGTTGTCGAGATACTCATGCAAGACATCCTCATTTAAGCATTGAAGATAGTGATTCTCTAAACAATCATAAACAGTCTCAGAACAATTTACTGTGAGGATGTATCAAGGCCCACGCTCGCATCAGCTTAGAACGTATATGCTCTGCTCAGTTGCTAACGATGTAATCGTGGATTGATAAAAGAGTCTTTATACTCATTAGTTGCCAAAGCTTAGCCTCGCGCTTGTCCCAATTATCCTTCATTGAAGTGAATGAGCAGAGAAGCAATTAACTGCCCTATATATAGAGTTCACTTTGAACATTATTACGTCATCAAGCATTTCAGGTAGTGTATACGTCGAATTCTATAATAAATCACCCCAGCTGAGTACAGCAGACTGTAGCCTAAATTCTTTTTCTTGTTAGAGTCGAATACGATCATCTTTTGCGGGAGCAATTTTTGATTGTTGATAGAAAAAAAGAACTAGTCTGATGTGCTAAAAATGCGTTGACACGCCACTTTTGAGCAATCAAGCACAATCATATTTATCAAAACGGTGGCAAGGAAGAAAAATGAGAAAGTTCTCGAACCAGTATTTACGAAAATGGTAAAGATTTTCTGAGTAGGTGAAGCTTGTTCAGCGTATAATTGCGGTATTCCTTCAAGAAGCCAATAATGATGAGAGTGCTTATGAGAGGAAATAGAGATAGCGAAATGCCAAAAAAGTAGGAGGTTCCGCTGGACATCTCTATGCCGATGAGCATACAAACCATAGTCACGAAACAAGGCATGTGCAGTAGCAGTATAGGGCAAGCAGTCTGAAGTAATTGATAGTCTTCATGCTACTTTGCCTGATTCAGAAACTAAAAGGTATGTTGAGTTTCTACCTGTAGCAGTAACAGAGTAAACATCTGTCGATGCATTTTTATGGTATTGCTAAACATTGCCGATTTTAGAGCGCTCTTGATTTTTATAGCTGAGTAGATCATGATGCTCATTAGCATGGACATAACAAGCAGTGTGCTCAGAGACAAGATGTAATCGTAAACGTCATTCTGACTTGGCTAAACAATTCTCTGTTGAATCGTTCAAATCAAGCACTGCTGGAACAACTCACCTTCAGCGAGAAATTGATTTGTGCACAGTCAAAGAGATTAACTCCCAGTCTTATGAATACTGCTTCACTAAGTTGCTCTATGGTTCGTGTGTTCGGCCAGAAAATCGTGTATATGGGTACTTGCCAGCTCGTTAAGATAATGGCGTTGATGATTACTGTAGCAAGTATGCCCCTTGCGGAACTATAGACGTTGATCGAATCCGACCTGTAAAACTACCCAAGCCAATTCAAGTGAACCTGCGGATACGGTTGAGATTATCTTTTATAAAAGTGAAGAAAATTAGAACTCTGGTTACCTGCAAATGTATACATAACGATATATAAAACTGTTTGTGACAATGAGTAGTGAAGTGACAAAAATCAAGTTGAAAAGAGCCATCATAATTTGTCCGCCCGATCGCATACTCAACGGACCAATACCTGCGAGAGTCAGCGCAGAATCAGAAGCTAATGGGACCTTTGAAAACACATTCACTTTTGGGCCCAAACTTGATGTTTGATTCCGAATACACGCTGTACGAAAACCCACTGGAACAACCGATATGATGCTCAATGAAAATAAGATATTCTGCAGCGCCGTGAGCAGAAAAACGTACTTGTAGGATTTGATTACTCTAACAGTGCAGACATTGTAGATATAGAGCAGGTAGATATTTACGATAAACGAGAAACAGGACATTATTTGGCAAGCTAATATCAAGCTTGCACTCATGACGGCAATTTCGAAGAAATGTTAATCTACGCTTGGTACTCGGAGGTGCTTGGAGGGAAGGGGGCGGCGCAAGGTCTGATATTGCAAACTTGACAGTTTGCGAATTGCTGTAGTAACAAAATTATGCCGCACAGGTGTTAATTAGTGTTTGCTATACACAGACATTATCTAATGTCTCACACGATAATCTGGACATTTTGAGCTTGACAACAAAAGATTATAAGCTTGTAGTGGCTAGCAAATCCACTCTTAAAACGTAATGCAAACTTTCTTTTGTACATTTCATCATAATTATTTGGAATTCATTTTGATAATGTATTACGTCTGTGCCTCATTTGCAGTGCCGCTCGCAGAATGTACAGAATTACCTTGAATGTCGAGGAATCCGGAATTCCGCGACATTCACGGAAATTTTGTACACTCTTTAAGCGGTATTGTACTTACCAGATGCAAAGTATTGTCGCAGAGGAGAAGAGTTATCTATTGAAATCCTCTCTATAATTGGCAGCTGATAGATGATATCACAAAGATTATGCACAATGAAATTTGGAATAAAGCTTATGCAGTTGGAATGTTGACTGCAAAGCTATCTTAAGCAATTTTCAATGTTTCAAAATTTTTTATCTAAATTCATAAAAAAAGTTGTCCTGAAGAGCATTAAGCCACAATAAAAACTACTACTTTTGGCCGCAGCTGCTGCACCAGTGATCAATCTGAGAGCCGTACAACCTTACTATGCTAGTACGATGCGAGGTCCATCCGAGCAAGAAATCATTTAACGATTCCATTTTGATGTCATAAAAGACCAGTGCGTCACCTCCGCTTCGCGGAGGTTCGCACTGGCTTCCTATTATACTTGGGTCCGAATCGAATAGAAATTCGATCATTCGAATAAAACATTCGAATATATTCGATTCGAAAATTCGATATTCGGAGTTTTTCCATTTTCGAATAGTATTCGAAACTCGAATAATTGAGTAGACGGGGTTTCGAATAAAATTCGAAACTCGAATAATCAAAAAACAGGATTTCGAATAAAATTCGAAAACTCGAATAATCAAAAAACGAGGATTCGAATAATATTCGAAAACTCGAATAATCGAAAAACGGGTTTTCGAATAGATTTTATTCGAATGTTTTATTCGAATGTTTATTCGAATTCGTATTCGAATGAACTCCGTATCCAAATTATTCGAGTTTGTTGCAGAGCCAACTGTGAGTACCAAGCTCGCTTCGTTTTCGTATTTTTTTTACAAGACCAGGTAATGCATCTTTTTTTGCAACCGTAACGACCTTTGAACTGTATGGAAAGTCGCATTCTTCCGACTGCTTGCGACATTAAAAAACATAAATGTGGATTTCAATTGATGCTTTTTTGATCAATGAGTTACAGATGTCTTCAGATGTAACGCCAGCTCACCACAGATGTATATCGTGTGCCAGCCTCATTTTTAAAATTTGCTGCTACTCTGCTAAACTGCCCTTGAATTTTAGTGGACGCCTGACAAGTGAGGTCTGCTGTCGAACAAAGCGGCAGGATCAAGGTGCACAAATGCGGTTACCCCACGGTGCATAACGCGCAAGGATCACGAAGATGCACTGCATGTTACTACTGAATACCTATAGATCAGTGGAAATCGCTGATGATTATTTTTTGTACTAATTTTTAATCTATTCTCGAAAACAACTTGTACTGATTTCCCATGAAATCCCATTTGTTCATTTACAAGAATCCAGACAGCTGGCTACTAACTCTAATTTTGCTATGAATCTGACATGCCTCTAAACAGGCCTTCTAAGAAACTAATCTCTAATTCAGTCTCGAATCTTTCTGAACGTCGAAATAGAATCAAAGTGAACTTTCAAACCATCTGAAGAAGAGTTCTCTGGGCACAACATAAAATTTATATCGTCTGCTTCTCTTATCGCTCAATAATGGGAAGTAAAATATGACGTTTTGCTGATGCATAGACTAGTTGCCAACCGACTAATTTTATCGATTTGAAGGAAGCTACGGGGCTGGAAGTTGGTACAGGGGGGTAAGTGAGGGTGCTGATTATGAACAAAATTTTTGTTTATCGATTTTATCGATTTTTGGGAAACTTTGAGCTACGGGGCTGGGAGTTGGTACAGGGGGCTAAGTGAGGGTGCTGATTATGAACAAAATTTTTGTTTATCGATTTCACCGATTTCTGGAAAAGCTTGAGCTAGGAGTTGGTGTAGGGGATATGAGGGTGCTGATTATGAATGAATCGGTTCTAGCCAGAAATGTCAGCAAGTTTTAGATATGTTGCAGTAATTATTCGAAAAATCATTCGAATATCTATTCGAAATTCGACCCCCAATGTTCGAATATATTCGATATTCATTCATTCGATATTTTTGATTTTCCGAATTTATTCGAAATTCATTCATTCGAGTTTTTTTCATTTCCGAATTTATTCGAAATTCATTCATTCGGGTTTTTTTCATTTTCGAATTTATTCGATATTCGTTTATTCGAAATTTTTCATTTTCGAATTTATTCGATATTCATTTATTCGATGAAAAATTTTCGAATTACCCAAGTATACTTCCTATCCGTATGCCTTTCTCATAATCGCATGAGAATGGCTTTGAAACTCACCACGCGATGCTGAGCATCACAAATGAATCGTAAACAACTGTTCATTCATGAAGCATCTCCATGCAAGATCAGTAATTTTGAAAAAAAAAACTTTGTTGCAAGGAAACAAATGCGAATTTGAACGGATTACTGAATTTATTTTACTTTGATAATCGCCTTAAGGATGATAGTCACCTTGGGCTACATTTCAATGCAAATATCTTGTCAGTTTTTTCAAATAAAACCTTGCCAAATCGACTATCTGCTCGTTCATCACTTTTTGGCGCTGTTTTCGCAAAAAAAGCAAACTTTTTGAGCAGTTTTTGGGCTCGAATTTATGGCGCGCAGAGTTATTTGTCAGACAAATCATAACTTTGCAAAAATCGAATTAGCGACCCAGTTTTGCATGCCAAAAGGCGCATGGACCCGTTTGACGCGCAAATTTTGAGGGACCCTCTTATCGAACAGGCTCGTCCTTGTGCATGTTGGGCCTACACGCTGGCACGGTATGTTATGCAAAATTGCAGCCCGATAGCTTAGTTGCAGCTTTCTCTATGAATTTCGTGACAGACAGATTTTCACACAGACACACACACAAAAAAACAGACGGCCTTAGCGCGTTATTATAGTACCAGTGCGTCACCTCTGCTTCGCAGAGGCTCGCACTGGCTCTACTATCTAAGCCCTACTTATTCTCGCATAATGATGGCATTGGAACTCACCGAGCAGTGCCAACTATCACGAACAAAATGTAAACAATTACTCATTTCGAAAGCTTTTTTTAGTAAAATCGGTGATTTCGCGTGGATGAGATGGATGAGACTTTTTGCAGGAGAACAAACGCAAATTTCTATGAGTTTTGGATTTTCCCATGGTCTTGGCGGTTGCAATTAGAACAGCAGTCACCGTAAGCTACATCTTCGCGCACAAATCTCACCAAATGCTCTGGTGGAATCTTAGCAAATTGACCATTTACGCAACCAATACCTTTTGGCGCCGTTTTTGTAAAGTAATGGGCTTTTGAAAGACCAGTGCTAACCTCCGCTTCGCGGAGGTTAGCACTGGCTCCCTGTCCTTATGCCTTTATCATGTTCGCATGAGAATGGCTTTGAAGCTCACCACGCGATGCTGAGCATCACAAATGAATCGTAAACAACCGTTCATTCATAAAGCATTTCCATGTAAGATCGGTAATTTTAAGAAAAAAAAATTTTGTTGCGAGGAAACAAATGCGAATTTGAACGGATTACTGAATTTACTTTACTTTGATAATCGTCTTAAGGATAATAGTCACCTTGGGCTACATTCCAGTGCAAAAATCGTTCCAGTCTTTTCAGATAAAACCTTGCCAAATCGACTATCTACGCATTCATCACTTTTTGGCGCTGTTTTCGCAAAAAAGCAAACTTTTTGAGCACTTTTTGTGCTTGAATTCATGGCGCGCAGAGTTACTTGTCAGGCAAATCATAACCCTTTGCAAAAAGTCGAATTAGCGACCCAGTCTTGCATGCCAAAAGGCGAGTGGACCCATTTGACGCGCAAATTTTGAGGGACCCGCTTATCGAACCGGGTCCTCCTTGTGCATGGTGGGCCTACACGCTGGCACGGTATGTTATGCAAAATTGCAGCGCGATAGCTTAGTTGCAGCTTCCTCTATGAATTTCGTGACAGACAGATTTTCACACAGAACACACAGACAGACACACAAAAAAAACAGACGGCCTTAGCGCGTTATTATAGTAGGATAGTTTGTCCTTCTACCTCGACTCTGCAGCAAAGCCTTCGAAGATGCGATCATCATTTTTGCTGCAGCACGGCTGCATAAGCTATCGCTCACCGCTTAAAAATGTTGCTTGGATTCTTGTCGGGCTATCTACGGCGATTTCTTGCGCACACAAATTACATCGATAATCATGCAATCCCGAGTTGTCTCTCGGGGTTCTTATTTTTTCTATTCTCAGGGTCAGCATAATTTTCTACTGGAAACTCCTGTTCAACTCTTTTTCTAAATCGCAATGACGTCTATTAGCAAGGCATGAACTGACAGAAAAAATCCATGCGTACATCTCATGGCGATAGTTCTTGACTTGTGCTATGTAAGCATAAGAAAAAGGTCAAAAAGAACACGTTCTTAAACAAAGAAAGATACATGATCAGCAAAACTCGGTGCCACGTATTCCGCGATCTTCATATTTTTAATGGTGAGGTGCTGTTCGGAAGGGAAACACAAGCTTAAAGGCACCGTCCACCCTAAATTGGGGATTTTGAGCTTTTGGCAGCATATGATAGTAGAGCCCCCTATCAAGCCAATCTCAGACAGTCAAAGGGATACCTCCGGCGGGCAAATGGCGCGTGTCTGCCACTTCGCGCTCTAGAGCGCTCCGGAGCCCTCCCATTTCACCCACTTTGGTGCTCGGGGGCTCTCCCAAATCTGGCACCTCCGAAGCATATATTTGCGCATCCCGGAGAGGGGTCCCATTCGTTCACCGTGACGTCACCGTGACTGAAAGCTTTGTGAGCTTATATTTGTTTACTGGAATTATAAAGAGTGGGAAGAAGCAAAATCATAATTTCACATGGTATAACAATGAGTGAATTTTCGAGTTCTAGATCTAAAATATAAATGTTACTTGGACTAAGAAATTCTCATTAGCACGCATAATACCTGGACAGAAGATGAGAAAAATTTTTATATACCTTTCATCTTCTTGCTGAAAGCTTGCTCCTATTAATTTGCAAAATAAGGAGAGATTGGAAACTGGAGATCAGTTCTTTACTGTAGAGAAATTCTTGATGAAAACAAATAGTGGGCGATTCATTTACTTTTTTCCATCTGAACATTTCTCCGAAAATGGGCGCCGCTCACTGACTCATCGCCTTACCACCAAATTCTTCAAGATAGAACACCGTGTACACTCAAAACACAAAAAACTGTCATTAACTTGCGTGTCAAACCAACGGCATGTCAGGATCCTCCAAAGGCGTGCCGCTTCTCCTCCAGGCGCGCTCTTGAAAGGCAATGATCTCTTCGCGCCCACCTCGCGCTTATGTCGCACTTATCTCGCAAATTCCTGCGATTGTTCTCCTTCGGACAATCGCCTTGTCTCTCCTGGCGTTAATCAGATAGGTCACTGCTTTAACGATGATTCTTCAATGATAGCAAAAGGTGTCTGCCACTTCGCGCTCTAGAGCGCTCCGGAGCCCTCCCATTTCACCCACTTTGGTGCTCGGGGGCTCTCCCAAATCTGGCACCTCCGAAGCATATATTTGCGCATCCCGGAGAGGGGTCCCATTCGTTCACCGTGACGTCACCGTGACTGAAAGCTTTGTGAGCTTATATTTGTTTACTGGAATTATAAAGAGTGGGAAGAAGCAAAATCATAATTTCACATGGTATAACAATGAGTGAATTTTCGAGTTCTAGATCTAAAATATAAATGTTACTTGGACTAAGAAATTCTCATTAGCACGCATAATACCTGGACAGAAGATGAGAAAAATTTTTATATACCTTTCATCTTCTTGCTGAAAGCTTGCTCCTATTAATTTGCAAAATAAGGAGAGATTGGAAACTGGAGATCAGTTCTTTACTGTAGAGAAATTCTTGATGAAAACAAATAGTGGGCGATTCATTTACTTTTTTCCATCTGAACATTTCTCCGAAAATGGGCGCCGCTCACTGACTCATCGCCTTACCACCAAATTCTTCAAGATAGAACACCGTGTACACTCAAAACACAAAAAACTGTCATCAACTTGCGTGTCAAACCAACGGCATGTCAGGATCCTCCAAAGGCGTGCCGCTTCTCCTCCAGGCGCGCTCTTGAAAGGCAATGATCTCTTCGCGCCCACCTCGCGCTTATGTCGCACTTATCTCGCAAATTCCTGCGATTGTTCTCCTTCGGACAATCGCCTTGTCTCTCCTGGCGTTAATCAGATAGGTCACTGCTTTAACGATGATTCTTCAATGATAGCAAAAGGTGGAGATGTTGAACTCTCAATAATCTACAAATGGAGGTGATACGCTGGTCACCTTACAATTGGTCGACATGAATTAGAAAAGTTGTTGTTTTTGTAGTCAGAAAGGTCATCGCAAACAATAATTTGTCGGTAACCAAAGAATATGAAAAAGAATTAAGCTGACTGACATGCAAATACATTCCGCTGTGGGTATCGAGATGTTTTAGACAGAAAGAAGCAAGCGCGTTTGCTCATCAGCGGAGCCCAGTCATGAGCATATTTTTGCGAATAAACAACTACAAAAAGAAAACATATTGTATTAGGCTGGAAACTAAGTTTTGCAACTGGTTTCATAACTTCACTCTCTTTGGATATGGCGCACACAAATTTTGGCATCATGTAGAAGGCAATGTGAGCTACAAGTGAGCAATTGTTTAAATTTTGAACACGAATTAGAAAAGTTTCAGGTGTTTTTCGAAAACCAGTGAAATTTGAGATGGGGTTTCGAGCTAAAATGAAGCGCAGCCTAGACCATGCGCAGTAAAATCCGAATTCGTCCAAAAATTATTGCTGGAGGCTGACTCCTTTGGCTTATTAAGAAAGAAACAAGATATAGGGGCATGTCGAGATTTGGCGTCCTCATAAAGTCGAACGAGTAGATGTACGCAAGAGGCGCTGGAGACGACCGTCAATGACTAAAGACTCCGAAGCTCAAATTTCGCCGAGACTTTACATAGTAAGGTTATTTGACCTGCCAAACGCGAATATCACATTCATTTGTTGAATCAACGCCTTTTTCCTTATTTAGGCCCCAATGCCAAGTTTCAGCCAAATCCGTCAAACTTTGAATTTTTCCCTTTCATACCATGCACCTACCGTAACCCTCACTGCGACGTCAGAATTTGGTAGGACAGCAGCTGCGCTGGTAGCTCAACTAATAGCCAACGCGGTGGCAAAATTTGACTGCGCCATGTTGAGTGAGAGGGAAGTTATGAGACCAGTTGCAAAACTTAGTTTCCAACCTATAACATCATTTTCTGGCACTTCATTGGGCCCGCTGTACTCAAACTTTTGTCCTTATGGGACGACGCTTTGAAGGGGTATGTAGCTGCAAAAATTGTTGATGAAAATTCTTTTTGATTGATTTGTTTCTTGATGTCAAATGCCATTCTTGTACTTGCTAAATTTGTTCCTTTTACCTTCAAAAAAACTATATTACATGCTTATCTTCAACACATTCAAAACTTAATTGAGCAAAAAATGCGTCTTTTCTCTATCCTCCCTGATCCTCTTACGAATCATTCGTATCGGAAAGTTTGTAAAGATGTGGAATATCATCTCAAAAAGTTTTTGAAAAGTATGAGCTTCGTCTTGCAAGCCGGGGCAACAATTTTTTCGATATTCCAGATACAGAACCAAAGGTAATACCAAACTACCGACTTTGGTGGATGAATATGGAATATCTTTCAGGAACGACAAAGAGAAGGCTAGTGCTGTGGGAAGATATTCTGCTAAGGTATTTAGCAATGATAATTTTGAGAATCAGGATCTATCGAATTTGTACCCAGAGGTCACCTTTGTTGCTACAGCATGTGTTGAGATACAAGTCAATCCTTATAATGTATATGAAGTTTTAAGACGAATGAAAGCTGTTGCAACATCCACGTATGATGGAATTTCTCAGATTGTTTGTAAAAACTGTACACGAACATTGTCCTTTCCCCTTTCATTGATATTCTCAATGTCTCTACAATTTGCTAAGGTGCCAAAAATACGGAAAGAATCTCTTGTTACTGCTATCCCAAAAAAAGGGCAACAGAACACCCTGTCAAACTACCGGCCCATAGACATAATGCTTCTTGCGGGAAAAATCCTTGATAAAATAATGCGAGCTAAGCTTTATGACTGGTTTGATAAAAATGAAATCCTTCTTCCTGAACAACGCGGGTTTTTACCAGGCTGTTCCACCACAACCCTACTGGTTGATTCTACTTTTGATTGGATAACTGCCTTAAATAACGGACTCGGTAGACATCATATACTTTGACTTCTCAAAAGCTTTTGATAAGGTAATCATAGCAAACTCCTATACAAGCTGAAACTAGGGCATAAGAGGGACTCTCTTGTCTCGGTTAGCATCTTACTTACATGATAGGGAATGACTGTTCGTGTTGGAGAAGACTTTTCAGGTCGTTGTCGTTGTAATAGTGGCGTACCCCAGGGTGGCATTATCTCGCTGTTGTTTTTCTTACTTACGTTGCGGAATTGCTCAATAATCTGAAAATCCGTCCGAATCCGAAAATTCAGATGTTTGCAGACGACATCAAAATATATTTTTGCTACGACCTCATTCAACAGAGTGAAGCATTCACGGCGGTGTATTCATCCATAAAAAGAATGGAGATATGGTACAGAGAAGGGGGTATTCCTTTGAATGCCTCCAAGACTACGGTAGTGCACCTTGGGAATTCCCAGTGTTGTACGTACAACTACAATGGTATCAGTCTGGAAATCTCTAATTCAGTTTGCAATCTTGGCGTTATGATAGGTAATTCTCTTGCTTTTAATACTCATGTAAATACTGTCATCAAGAAGTCGTCTTCAGCGCTTTTTACAATTTTTGGAAATATGCATAGTAATGACGAAAATTTTCTTGCGATTGTACAAAAGCTACGTGCTACATCATCTCGGGTATGCATCGCTTATTTGGAGTCCATTTTTGAAAAGAAACATTGATAAAGTTGAAAAAATTCAGAAGACTTTCACGAAAATTCTTTTTTATCGATGCTTTCCCAATTCAGGATATCGTCATGCCTTACCCTCCTATCGTACCCGTCTCGATATGCTACACCTCCATAGTCTAAAGTATAGGCGTGTTGTTAACGAACTTGTACTATGCTTTCTGATTCTGAGTTTAGAAACTAATCTAAAAGCCAGTAAATCCTGGATTTTTAGACCGTGCAGTGACCGAACAGGTAGGTTTGGTTTGCAATATCGCAAATTAGGAAGAGAACATCTTTGATGACTTTCAATTCCTTCATCTATCGAACATCAAGATGGTTTGCTGCATTACCAAATCATATCATATCCAGCGAAAACTCAAAAATTTTTCGTAAAAATTGCTAAATGTGAATGTGCTTCAGCTTCTAGGTATTTCTGAATTTTAGATGAGTCTTGTTCAATGGTGCTCGCGTTCTTGGTAGTGCCTCAGTTCGCCCTTCTATCATTTGACGCGCTTTCTGGTTCGCTTCGCTTGGATAGTCCGCAACAAGGATAGAGAATGGCTGCTATTTGCATTGTTTTTTTGTTATTAACCATAGTGGTTCCATTAACGATCAGATCAACCAGCATCATTCATCAGAATCCTAAGTTTACATCATATCCCTTCACCGCACCCACTCCCACCCCCACCTTTGTCGGATATCAGTCGCGCCTAGTTGGTGGATGTTCATCCCTACAACTTCCAACGAATCTTGCCCTCTTCTAAAGCAACTATTCAGCCGTGTGTAGCCAGCTAGCTTTTACCGGGAGGCTCGCTGACACCCAAAAACAGGGTCTTCATTAACTTTAGAAGAAGCAAGATTCTATACACTATACTGGACAAAGCGCTCTTTCCTTTGCTATGCTGCAATCAATGACTACATCGTCATTATAGGGCTTCGGTATTTGTTTTGCTTCGTCTTGTCGTCAATTTATATAACTCTCCTTCCTTCTGTGACTGAGGATTCGCTGGTCCTTTGTGTGTCCACGAGTGTATGCATGAAATAAAAATAATATAAAAAAATTTTGCGAAGCTTCCTTCTTGGAACGGTCTTAAGCTTTTCTTATCGCTAAACTGCAGCATTCTAAGCTGCAAAACTAATTTCCATAAAAAGGATGCAGGCTCACTAGAACTCTTATTAAGCATCGTACTTTCAATTTGGTCATCTGAACGTTTGCGAGTGCTTTCCGCCCATGCTATTATCCACACACCTTTTCTTCCTGAACTGAACTTCCGTTTATAAATACGAAAAAGCCCATTACTTCCTTTGAAGAAACGCTTCATAGATATAAAAGTCAACTTCGAGCTCCGTTATACAGAGTGTCCCAAAAGTAAGTACACACTTTTCAATCGCTAATATCTCCTTTCCCGTTGAGTCTTTTTTTGCCATTTGAGCACCATTCTGTAGAGGAGGCTTCAACTTAGATATGCAGTGCTGACCGAATTATCAACCTCTCTTCATTCTGTAGGATTACTGTAGGAACTTGGACAAGCATTTTAGGCCATTGGAAGCCGTATTCTGCCTCGGAACAAAACCGAACAAGCCAAAATCTCTTATACTATGGTAATGGAAGCCGCTGAATTCGAATATGAAATTTCCATTTTACTGTGATGCTTCTTTCCAAAGTTATCCCAGATAAACCGTGATAACAGAATTCCCAGTATTTGTCAAAGCACTCGTAAAAAGTTGTGTAGTGAAATCAGCGTGCGCGAAAACCCTAGTACACAATTTTTCAGAATTTTTGAAAAAAATTTTGTCAGATGGCATATTTCTATGTTTCCACATGCTGGAAGTTCCTACCGTAACCCCACAGTAATGAAAGATTCGATCGGTGCAGTAAGTCTAAATTGAAGCCTCCTCTACAAAATGGTACTTGAATGGCAGAAAAAGACACACTGGGAAGAGAGATATTGACGATTGAAAAGTGTGTACTTACTTTTGGGACACCCTGTATTGGTATGCATCAGCTTTCATACTGGCACTTCGACTAAGTGACCTTCTTTGGCAAGAGGCACTTTCCTTGTGAGCCTATTATATTTCTTTTATTAGTTCCCACAACTTTTTCTTATTATCATTGAAGAATCACCATTCAGCAGTGACCTTTTTAGTTAATGGTAGGAGAAACAAAGCGATTGTCCGGAGGGAACTATCGTAGAAATGGGCGAGACAAATGCGACATAAGCGCGAGGTGGGTACGAAGTTATTACCTTCCAAGGGCGCGCCTGGAGAAGAGGCGGCAGGCCTTTGGAGGATCCTGGCCGCCCTCCTATCAAGCCTATGGCGCTAGAATTTCGTACTCTTAAGTTAAGAAGAATTTTTTGGAAAAATCGCCTTTTTTGAATCAACTCTAACACGTTTCGGACCGATGCTGCACATGGTGCAGCACACGGCTTTGAAGGATCTTTTTAACGTTTATAGGAGGTTTTCTTTCTGTCCAAGGTTATGTCAAAGGCCCAGGCTCCTACTTCTCAAATAACTCTGTGGAGCTGTGCCGCCGTTATTTGTTTAGGAGATATGAGGACAAAGCGAACAACAGTTGCAACGAAGTGCGGCAACGCGAACGACGCGTGCGACGTCGCAACTTTCCTTTGCTTCAAATTCATTGAGAGAAACCGTAATTTCAATAACCATGTGTACCGTGTACAACATAGATACTTTTGGATACAATTAGAAACTGAGTTCTTTTTTCTATCTTTCAAGAAAGCACAGAAGTACTTCTCAAGCGAAAAAATTCAAACACTTCGAATTCATTCAGAACTTTGGGTATCGATCTTATCTGACATGCTGATTACAGATGTAGCACACAGTCTGAGAAATAAGGTCCCTTTGTTGGCTAACAGCTGAAAGTACCCTCTTTTTCGCCGCGCGCGATTTCTCGGTCCGAAACGTGTTAAGATGTCGGATGTACTTTTTATGTTCACTAAGTTTCCTTGGGTTTCATCCAATTTGATTTAGCATTTAGACTTGCTGGATGGCGGAAATTTTCATTTTTTTGCTTATTTACGCTCGTACATGCGAATTTCTTCTTTGAAATCTAATTTGTGTTCTTTTTAGAGTCTGCACACTCGCTGAGATATGTCGTACAAAACCCAATGCGTGGGCATAAAGCAGAATAAGCGTACCTTTTTGTAAAATACCAGCACAGTTTACGGGAGAGCAGTAATTTTATACCTTTTGCAACATGTGTAGTGGGGTAGCAAACACTATGTGAGTTTTGACTCTGTCATTTTTGACCTCAGTTGTCACATCCCTACTACTCGCAATTTTCGGCCAGTCCCATATGAATCTGGTATCGCTGACAATGCTCTCATTCCCCGCAAAACGCTGGTCATCTAGAACTGTTATGATACGCAGAGCGTCGGCAAATGACATGTCACAAATGGATGATGCGCTCGGAGATTCCTTCAATTTTGTTTTTGCTGTAGATTTGCTGAAAAAGCCTCATTTGAAAATTTGTGATAGAGTAGAGAACAATAGCGTATATGGAGATGTAGCTGAAGGAAGTAAATAAGAAGAACAGTTGAAAGGCTAATTTTGAGGAAGTCCCAAGAAAATATTCTGAGTTCAGAGGAACATAAGTTACAGGATTACTTCTAGAGAATCCGAGCAAATTACATCAAAACTCAGTAAAGAGAGTTCCTTTGATCAAAGAGATGAGCTTTGAGAGTCCAAATTATGAACTTCACCTTTTTTCTCGAAAATGGAAAATACTTATTGAAAGCATAACCTGAAAGTAGATGCAATCAATGATTTGGTGTTCAGAAATTGTAAAGTATTACACAACTTTCTTTTGTGTTAAATATCTCACAATTAATAATGCTTTCCCTTTTCATTTTTAACCACTTTCTCATTTTTCCAAATAAGGATAGTGCTGAGTGTCAGAGAATAAGCTAGACTGCCAGTTTTTGGCATCGGAATTCAAAATTATAGAGAACTAAAGTAGATTTCATAAAAAATTGTATAGAGAATGAGGCATCGTGAGATCATTGATAGATGGTAGGACATCTCTATAACAGACTCACGAATCTTATACATAAAGCTGAATGTCTGTTTGTATGTCTGTCTGTATGTCTGTCTGTACGCATGTTCCGAATAGAAAATTCCATTTTTGAAACGATCCGGACCAAACTTGGCACACATACACTACGGTCCCCGGCGGGTGTCATAGGCTACTTTTCGTCATCGATCGATATCGATTTTATCGATTTTTATCGATTTTTTTGCTGAGTTCACCTACGGGGCTGGGAGTTGGCACAAGGGGGTAATCGAGCATGGGGATTCCGAATACAATATTGGTTTCCAGGATTATCGATTACTTTTATCGATTTTATCGATTTTTTTGCAAAGTTTGAGCTACGGGGCTGGGAGTTCGCACAGGGGGGTAATCGAGCATGGGGATTCCGAATACAGCATGCTGATCACCCCCCCCCCCCCAAGGGGGGTGATCAGCATGCTCGATTACACCCCTGTGCCAAATTCCAGCCCCCTAGCTCAAATTTTCAAAAAATCGATAAAATCGATAAAAGTAATGGACGATCTTGAAAACTAATATTGTATTCGTAATCTGCATGCTCGATTACCCCCCTGTGCAAAATCCCAGCCTCGCTTGTCAAAATTTACAAAAAATCGATAAAATCAATAAAAGTAATCGATAATTCTGAAAACTAATATTGTATTCGGAATCCCCATGCTCACTTCCCCCCCTGTGCCAACTCCTAGCCCTGTAGGTGAACTCTGCAAAAAAATCGATAAAAATCGGTAAAATCGACATCGATCGATAACGAAAAGTGGACTGTGACACCCGGCGGGGCCCGAAGTGTATGTGTGCCAAGTTTGGTCCGGATACGGCGGAGCCGGGTAAGCCAGCTAGTAAGTGAATAAAATTTTTTGTGTTTGTAAAATTTTTCATTGCTCCGAAAATTATAACTGTAATATGTTAATGTTCAAAATTAACCTCCTAAAGAAGGATGGAGACATTGCACTCCATTTCAATCCCCGTTTTGACGAATAGGTAAATCACTCACTTCTACCAGGTTACCATCCCTCTAATTTACACTAATCGCATTTTTAGGCCACAGGTTTCATCTGCGGCAAAATCAAGCCGGGCGTACGTTTTACCGAATATTTTTGTGTCGGCGTGTGATCGTTCTTTGTGTTTTCGCTCAATCACTCGCTGCTCGCGCGCTTTTTGTCAGACGTCCGCATATGCGCATGCGACCGTTCCAACAGAACAGCGAGTGACTGACATCCAAAAAGTGCCCAGAGGGGCAAAGCGTACGTCGTGACACATTGACATCCAATGTGTAGTTCGTCGAACTCGTGTTTTCGAGAGATAAGAGCTCATTGACCACGCGATTTTGCAGAATGATTTTTGCGACCCTTGCGACCCTTGTTGTACTAACGAGGTTGGCGCCATCTAAGTGATCGATCCTTGGTTCAGTGCTGGCTAAGTGAGGGCCATAGAGTGTTGTTTGAGTTCTCCCCTGTCCATGTCCGAGATGAGTAGTGTCTAGCTAACCCTAGTCGGTTCTGTTCTCGTGTGGCGTCCGTCCTCGTCATTCCAGCAGCTCTTGGGGGCCTTGAAATGCTGTCCGGCCATTTGTCAAGCTCACCTTTTTGCAGTGCGTGATCAGGAACTCGCTCGTGAACGGCGAATGGGGCAATGAGGGGCGCGAGGGCAAGAACCTTTTCGAGAAAGGCGTGGGCTTCGATTTGGAAATCGAAAGTGAGGAGTTCGCACACCTGGTAAGAGGTTTTCGTTTCACCAGAAATCTTTCAAGTTTTACTGACGAAGTTTCACAGTTTGTCTCTTTCGTGCAATACAGCTGATAGTTTTGTCAGAAGAAGCAGAAATGCTGGTAAATCTTGTTTAGTAACGCATGACTCTGCAAATAAATCATGATTGATTTCAAAATTTTTGCCCATTTTCAGTCGAATTTTGCAACATGTTTAATATTGTTCATAAGTCATCGAGGTGCGGTAAAAAATGGCAGCACAATTTTTCAGCAAGTTAATTTCACTGCAAACATACTGTTACCCCAAAAATGACATCAATGTACCATAATAAAGCTCGAAATAATTAGCACAAACTTTTCTCAATACCCCAAATCACGACTAAAAGATTTTCCACACCATTTGAGAAGAAATCGTTCTCAAACTGCTGCAGAAATGCCCTGATTGAGAGATTTTTTCTCTCAGTCAACCATGACTCAAAGTGATTTCTCGTATTCTTTTATTCTTTCGAACCACTTCGTAACTAATTGTATGAAATGTCTGTGCACGAAAAGGTTGTCTCCACTTTTAATTACAAGCGAAACAAATAAATGTAAAAACGCTTTGTTTATAACTTATTGTGTAAGTACACAATCTCGTTTTATTGAAGTTGAAAAAGCTAGCAAAGTCCTTACCGTAGTATAGCAGCATAACTACGAATTTTATACGAGTCTGTCAACTGATTGTGCATTCAAGACCGGTTTTTTGTAGAATAGAACACCTTTTCATACATCTTTTATTCCAGTAAATAACAATGAATTTTAGTAGATAACATCCAGCAGCTCCAGACAGCTCTGAAATGCTGATCGGCCATTTGCCAAGCTCACCTTTTTGCAGTGCGTGATCAGGAACTCGCTCGTGAACGGCGAATGGGGCAATGAGGAGCGCGAGGGCAAGAACCCCTTCGAGAAAGGCGTCGGCTTCGACTCTTGGAAATCAAAAATGTGGAGTTCGCTTACCAGGTGAAAGTTTTCTTATTTCATCAGAAATTTGGAGCTTTTACGAGGAACTTGTTTCGTTACAGATGTTAGTTTTTTCAGAAGAAACCAAGATGTTTCAAGATATTTTTGAAGTATTAGGTTGATGCATATTACACCAAAAAATACAAAAAAAATTGTTTTGAAAATGCTTAACCAGACTTATCAGTTTACAGAATATGCTCATTGTTATCAGAGGTAGTATTAGGTCATTCGGAAAATTTTTTCGTTTTCGCACCATCAAATTTGAACAAGTACATCTTTTTCGAGATCCAATTTTTTTCCACCGAATAAACTTCATTTTGTTCAGCACCTTTCTGGCTACACTCCTACTGTACTCTTGTGTTTTTACCTTGCGAGATAATCTCAGCAGAATCATTCAAGCCTAAAAAGGCGTTTTTGACTAGCTAATATTCACTGGGCCATATTATTTTTGAATGTGCAGCGCGACATTAGCAAGTTTGGTGATTGGTAAAGGAGGGTCTAAAGAATTCAAAAATAAATAGGAGCCTCGGTGCGCAATTAATCCTTTTTGTGAGAGCCACCTTTCTTACATGTTGGTTTGGCGGCATCATATGCGAAGATGGCACCTCGCACAGTTGTATATACAAGTCTGCTCAGTTTTGAATTTTGACAAACGGTCTCTAAACCGAAATCAAACTGCTCTGCTCTGACTGTACAACCACTCTTAGCAAGATTACAGTGTAGAACACCGGCAGGATTACAGTGATTTTGTTTCATCACCCTTCTGAGCGAATGATACTCCATGGCCATGTTTTAAATGCTTTTTTCCATATAATTTATCACACTGTCGCTTCTTGTGGGCGAACGTGACCCACTTTTTACTATAAATATCAATTCAGTTCAATAAGGGATTGCTCTATCAAATTATGAGCAAGAAAAGCAGAGTCACCGCGCCCTCAATCTGCGAGTGCGGCAATTTGTGGGGTATTTACTTGTTGAAATTTTTCGGTTTAGCAGCTTTTGCGAAGATGGCTTCTAATAGGGTTAGGTGACACTTGAAAGCCTGCTGATAATTTTATGCAGCTATAATTGCGATTTGTTCTGAAGCACCCTCTGAGGGGCTCACCTATATGGCAGCAACATCTCCCAGAACATGCAAAATATTAGCCATCACTTCTCTGAATGTGAATTTTCAAAAACAATCTTGCAACAACACTGAGAAAGATGAAGCCTTGCCAATTACAATGCGCACCATGATGGCACCTTCAACTACTTTATATACAAGTTTGAGCTTAGAGAACGCAATCATTCGAAAATCGCGTTTTCACATGTCGCCTTTATAGGCACATAAACTTCCCCACAAAGCCATTTTTGCAAGCTTGGTGGGATCCTCAAAAGCTAGAAGACTTTCTCTATATATTTATATTTAGCATTCCCTATCAGCCCTTTGGCACTCTTTCAAAATATGGCAGCAATCTTGAAGGCGCAAAAAGCGAGAAAAACTTTCCGAATGACTCAATATTTTGTAGTACATTCTAGAGAATCAAAACTAAACGAAAACAATGGCCCGTAGTAAAGCTGCTTCATTCGATCTCAGCTGAATAAAATTTTAGTTGAGGCTTCGAGAGTCAGCTTGCCTTCAGTCGAGCCATTGATTGATATTGCCAACCACCCACGATGATAAGATTGAGAGCGCCACGTCCATGCAAGTATACGAGTCAAGACGAGTTTGCCAAACATTCACATCTACGTCATTGACACTAGCGGAGGGGATGTGGCCGCACTTGTTAGATTTTGTTAAGTCTCGTCAGCATCACTGTGGCTCCTCACCGACATGTTAAACTGACGTGTATCGTAAGTTACTCAGGAGTAACTTACGAGAAGTTTCCCTGCGTGTCATCATTGACACACTATTTAAATCAATTGGTAGTCTAACTGAATGTGGACTGACTGAAGTAAGGTAGACTACCTCGTCAGGTAGACGGACGGTCAGCTGAAATTTCATTTTGCATTCTTACCACATGGGAAGCTGGTGATAGGCATCTACCTTACCGAATCTTGGATGAGGGCCTCAGTTCAGTTCAACTGAACTGAATTAGCTTTACTACGGGCCAATAAGTCATTTTAAAAAATCGAAAACCGTAGCTATTCGCAGAGATGTCCAATCGCTACCAGCTTCTTTTTGTAGAAAAGAATATATCTCAGTACTAATTGTAAGATCAAAAATAAATTTTAATAGACGTTTCAGCAATTTTGATGACCAAAAATCAAAAAATCGTTTAGGTGTTTTTCTAAATCACTTTGGATCGTTACCATAAGCTCCGAGGAATTTCGACTCGAGCACCTCCAGAAAAACGCAAGATTGGGTTAGTGCAGATTTTATGTGTTTGAAGATAAATATACTTAGTCTAGTCTGTCCCTTTCTTTTCGTTGGCGTTTACGAGCTATTATCATGTCGTTATACGGGTAGGGGTAGTGCTCGGCAGCGGCCAGTAAGGAGTAGCTAACCTTATCGGACGCGCGACACGTGTAGGGGACAATAGGGATCTGGGGTGTAGACGCGAGCACTTGCGCTGGCTGCTAGCCCTACCGAGCCGCCACACAAGTGCTGTAATCAATGGTTGAACGGTGCACTTTTGACAGCAGATTTAATGAGCCGCAGATACCTAGCCGCGACCAGAACTTTCAAAGCTGTAATTATTTTATCCTATAAAACGACATGGTTGCAACGGCATGTGCAATTTATAGATAGAGGATTGCTATGAAAGTCTATTAAGTGTGCGGGCTTTAACTTCCACCCCTTGCAAAAATCTAACTGCCGAAATTGCATTTTTACTGAGAGACAAACATATTGTACAGATGGTTGTTTACATGATTCATATTGAAACGACTTGAGTAGTTATTTTGAAGAGATGTTTGTTGCTGTGCTAATAGGAACTTGCTGTGGTGCAACCAGAGGTTTTTTGACTATAATAACTGGGTTACCTTTCCTTCGAAGTTGACTGCTCATAAAACAACCATTTAGTGACTCACATTGTTCAGTTTGCTACCTAGACCATGATTTTTGAAGTTGACAACGAAATACTAATAGATGTCAACTCTCCGTACTAAATGCAGGACCATCAATTCTGTATTTGAGCTGCTATGTCAATGTAGAAGAAAAGCATGCATAGCATAACACCAGCCAGCGCCTTGCACGGGTGGCAAACTTAATTTAGGAGAGCATTCCCCAGATGACGCATAGAATTTTTACGATTCTCACACATTTCCTTGTAAAATCCGCACTTTCGATTCTACTCCAGATCTCAGCAAAGAAGAGAAGAAATTTTGAAGCCACTTTCAACGATGTGTCAAACCCTACATGAATATTGTGTAAAGTAGAAAAATTATGTTAGCTTTTAATTTGACACTTTCAGGCTCTTTTTTGAGAAGATCTCTGCCAGCTTCATTCATTCAATTCTTCCTTGAGTTCATACTCTGCCTTGATCCTTATTGTGCGTACGCATTCAAATTGATGCCTTATCGTTTACAAGGGCACTACAGATGTCATCCACACGTTCTAGTAGTAAGAAGTGTCAGATGATTACTTCAGCCGCATCCTGCAATTCCGTATCAAATATAAAACGCATGTGGAGCAGGATACTTGTGAAAAAGAAGTCCAACATGGTAGTTACACATCAATAAGAGTTACAAAGACACTTGATGTTTCTCATATTTTGATTTACGTTGAGAATTTTCAATTTCGCAATCAAAGTATTCATGCAAAGCAACCTCGGTCAAGCACTGAAGATAGTAATTCTCCAATAAATCATATTCTTCTCTCAGTTTTACTGTGAAGATATAGAGAAGGGCAACGCTTTCATCAGCCTGCAAAAGGTATATGCTCTGCTCAGTTGCTAACGATGTAATCGTGGATTGATAAAAGAGACTTTATACGTCATTAGTTACCAAAGCTTAGCCTCGAGCTTATCCCAATTATCCTTCATTGAAGTGAGTGAGCAGAGATGCCATTAGCTGCACTATATATAGAGTTCACTTCAAAGGCTGTTACGTCATTGAGCATTTTGAGAGTGTATACGTCGAATTTTATGATAAATCACCGGTACTGAAGCCTACAACAGACACTAGCCTAAATTTCTTTTTTTGTTGGGGTAGGTAAGATCCTCCTTTGCGGGAGCAATTTTCAATTGTTGATTTAAAAAAGAGCTGATATCGCTCAAAATGCGTTGACACTAGCGCCGCATTTAACCAATCAAGATCATATTTATCGAAATGATGGCAAGGAAGAAAAATGAGACTATTCAAATTGAGATTTACGAAAGTGGTAAAGATTTCCCGGGCAGGCGAAGTTTGTTCAGCGTATAATTGCGGTATTCTTTCAAAAATCCAATAATGATGAGAGTGCTTATAAGAGGAAATAGAGATAGCGAAATGCCAAAGAAGTATGAGGTTCCGCTGGACATCTCCACACCAATGAGCGTACAGACCATGGTCACGAAGCAAGGCATGTGCAGTAGCAGTATAGGGCAAGCAGTCTATAATTGATGTGCTACTTCGTGACTCAAAAATTGATAGGTACATTCAAGCAGTATACAGGGTGTCCCAAAAAATGTGCCCGCTGTTTGATTGTTAATAGGTCCTTACTATGAATCTTTCAAAAACTTCAAGTACCATTTTGTAGAGCTGTCTACAATTTAGAATTGCATCATGGAGAGAACTACCGTTCTCTCTTTATTGCTGCACGCTTGTTAGGAATTTTGAGGGGGGGGGTCTTGAGTTAATAAAAGTCATATTTTGCCCTTAAAGGGACCAAAACTTTGAAAATTTTACACGAGTTAATCAGGGTCGGTAATTTTAGATACTAGCTGGCTTGCCCGGCTCCGCCGGGCCTGCCAGCTAGACCCGTGTACGTATGTTCCGAATAGAAATTTTTATCTCTGAACCGATTGGGACCGAACTTTGCACACATACACTTCGGGGCAGGGAGCGTGTCACAGCCCACTTTTCGTTATCGATCGATGTCGATTTTACCGATTTTTTGCAAAATTTGAGCTAGGGGGCTAGGATTTTGCACAGGGGGGTAATCGAGCATGCTGATCACCCCTTCGGGGTGATCAGCATGCTCGATTACCCCCCTCTGCCAAATCCCAGCCCTCTAGCTCGAATTTTGCAAAAAATCAATAAAATCGATATCGATCGATAACGAAAAGTAGCCTATGACACGCTCCCTGCCCTGAAGTATATGTGTGCCAAGTTTGGTCCCGATCGGTTCAGAAATAAAAATTTGTATTCGGAACATACGTACATACATACAGACAGACAGACATACAGACAGACATACAGACAGACAGACAAACAGACATTCAGCTTTATATATAAGATAAAACTTGCTCTTCACCGTAACGCTTTCCTAATAAGTTTGTCAGATATACTTGTGACAGCTGGAATCGATAAAAAAATTATTTTACGCCATTCAATAAGCTTTGAGAACTGAGAACGTAAAAGCTGTGTATTGGAATCTGTATGCATGAAAAACCTCGTTGCACATTTTGACTTCTTTTCAAAAATTTTAATTGCCTTATCTCACTATGAGATTGTATGCGCAAGTTTCTAAAGCCTACAGTGATGAAAAGAGATCATTTCGCTCTATACTGTAAATCTAACAAAGTTTGATAGCTCTACAAAATGTTACCTAAAGCTTATGGAATAAGTTCTTGACAAAGGGTCAACAACAATAACAGTAAGCACATTTTTGGGGTATTTTTTATTTAAACTGCATCACCTGTAGCAACAACAGGGTAAGCATCTGTCGATGCATTTTTATGGTGCTGTTGAATGTTGCTGATTTGAGAGCACTATTGATCTTCATAGCTGAATAGATCATGATACTCATCAGCACCGACATAATAAGCAGCACGCTCACAGCCGAGATGTAATCAAATACATGTTTCCGGTTTGACTAAACACTCGTGTGAATTCGTTCAAATGGAGTTTTGCTAGAAGCACTCACCTTTAATGAGAAATTGATTTGTGCGCAGTCAAAGAGATCAACTCCCAGTTTCTTTAGTACAACTTCACTGAGTTGCTCAATGGTTCGTGGATTCGGCCAAAAAACCGTGCATATGGATGCTTGCCAGATTGTTAAAACAATGGCATTGATGACCACGGAAGCAAATATGCCTTTTGTGGAGCAATAAATGTTGATTGAATTCGGTCTGTAACGTTACATTAGCAAGAAAGCGGTAAGATCGAAGTGCCATTCAGCCAGCTCGCATACCATAGGATGCAGCAGAGGACGCTAACACTAGATTTTTCTCATTAGCTGAACACCTTAGTGGACCAAGTTTCATAAGCATCGCCTTAATAAAGCGACTTAAATTCATGGTTTGGCTAACCTTGAGCAAACGTGGATCTATATGACTGATTTTCACTTTGCCTACCCGACTTCTTTGTAACATAATGGACTATAACATTGTCTACCGGCATTTAGCAGATGAAAAGATTAGATTCGGAGTCAGCGTTACGCTGCATCCAGTGATACCGCGGCATGTTGAAGCAATTCAACTTCTGACTAGTCCCTCGCAAGTTTATTGACTGAAGTGGATTTCCAGATGTATTCCGCTGATATTCTTATAAAAGTAAGTATGCAACAAGCTCCGCTTACCTGCAGATGTGCACGTATCGATATATAAAACTATTTGTGACAATGAGTAGTGAGGTGATGAAAATGTGGTTGAAGAGAATCATCATGATCGGTCCGCCCGATAGCACACGTAAGGGACCAATGCCTAAGAGAGCCAGAGCGAAATCCGAAGCGAATGGTACCTTCAAAAAAGTCACATTTTCAGCGCGATCTATTGTGTCAAGGTTCAGAATGTCTGAAGCAATTCGAGGAAACCCACCGGAACAACCAACATAATACTTAACGAAAATACGATATTCTGCAGCGCTGTGAGTAGAAAGACGTACTTGTAGGACTTGATTACTCTAACAGTGCAAATATGATACATATAGAGCAGGTATATGTTTACAATTAGAGAGAAGCAGGAGATAATTTGACAAGTCAGTGTCAAGCTTGCACTCATTGCAGTGAGTTAGAAATCACAATGCTAATCTAGGCTTGACCACTAAGCAGGTCGTAGGAGGGAAAGGGGCGGGAGAAGTCTCATATTGCAGACTTTTTGCAAAATGCGTTTGCTGCTGTAAATAGGATTATGGCACAGGTGTTAATTATTGCTATAGCAAACCATCACTCGATACTCCACAATATATTAGGTTCTCCCGAAGGTTTTGTTTTTCATCGGTCACTAAAACTCACAGAACACCGATCGATGGATAACCTAGTGTCGTTCGATTCAGATTTTTATCCTCCTTCTTATAGCCATGCCTTCTCTTTGATCTATGCTGTCTTTGCGATGTTATCACCACGTCTCTTTGAGCACCTTAACGCCAAATCTTTCCAAAGTTTTAAAAAATCTTTTCTAGTATCTTCGGAGAGCGCTGGTAGCTGTTATGTAGAGTAAGCCATTGGCTACATCACACCCATCTGTTGCTTGGATCATGTTTATCAATTTTGTAATATATGTTTGGAAAAAACTACTACTTTTTGATCACGTTCAACGCATAGCAACCGAAAATTCCAAGCCGTTCCTCCAAAGCAAATTCAACTTGATTGTGTTTCACAAATAATGTTCAGTAATAATCAAATTCTATCTCGCAGAAACTCTGGAAGCTCTCATGTTTTTGCTGCAGTTGCGTGTTTCAATGACTTTACCAAGAATCAAAATCTTCAAAGAAATATTTATGTTTCTGAAAGTAAACACAGCAGATGAGAATCTAAAAACACCTCCGTAAAGTCCAGATTTGCTCTGTTTGCGTCATACTTTATCCTTTCCAAAGCTTTAGAATCCAATTTTTGGAGATTCTGGGTCGGTAGTAAACCTATCGAAACTCAGAGTTATAACTCAGAGTTAACTCTGAGTTATCTATGAGCTAACGCGGAGCTTTTTGACACCCTTAACAGGTGCTTGAACAGACCAAATTTGGAAAGCGATGATATGGCAGGATACTCCGTAAGCGGTAGTTTACTCCTAGTAGCGCAATATTGTCGAAATCGTCCTGCACAAGAAACAGCGCCATCAAACGCGCAACTAGTGTCTGCGATAACTCTGAGTTTGGTGCGCGTTCCAGTCTATCGTGGAACTCAGAGATAACTCTGAGTTTGGTCAGAAAAAGAGAAATAGTACGCAAAAAAAGAGGGGCAGCTAAGAAGTCCTCCGGGGTACATTTTGCTCGTAGTTCAAGCAGGCATGATGGGGGTATCGTGGTGTGCAGTAATTTACAAAGTTTTGAAATTTTGTAAAAACATGGCCCAGGGGGTTATTCGGTGCGCTGATCACGAATATGGTACTCATTTTTCGCCATGGGGTCATATAGCGGAGTTACGGTAGCTATACGGTAAATGGTAGGAAATCACGAAACTGATTGAAACTTGGTACACCAGGGTTATTCGGGGCGCTGATCACGAATATGGCATGCATTTTATACTGCGGTGTCATCTGACGAGGTTACGGTAGGTTTACGGTAGATGAATTAAAGCGGCGGAATCAGCCGAAATTTGGTACACTGGAGTTATTCGGGGCGCAGATTACGGACAGTCTATCTGCTGCATACGCTGGTGACATATGGAACGGTTATGGTAGGTATACGGTAAGTAAGATGAAATCGTGGAAGGGCAAACTTTGCCCGGAGGATTTATTCCGTGCGCAAATCCTAATAGTCCATTCTTATCATTGCGTATGCCATCTGCTTTCTCTATTGTTTGAAGCTTTCAGCTGCGCAAAAGACCAATCCTCGTGATGAACCACCACTTCCCGATAGAAATGGAAATGAGTGAGGCTTTGGTATAACTTGTTTTGACCTGCTAAGTATTAATGGAATGAGTGAGTACATTATGGCAAAGCAATTTTAGGGTTCATGGGTTTGTCATGGTCTAACGGTTTAGGGATAGGATCTTTACGCTAGACCATACAGGTTCGAGTCCCTACTTTAGCGTCGCTTTTGCAGCAAAGTGCTTAACAGCTCCTCAAAGCAAAACTCCGAGCTTGAGAGTTGGAATTCAGAATTACGAAAGCGGAACTCAGAGTTTCAATAAGCGTAACTCAGAGTATCAAAAGCGGAACTCAGAGTTATCTTTGAGTTAACGCGGAGCTCTAAACTCGGAGTTTCGACCAGATTACTACCGACCCTGATTTTTTCAAGCTCGCACATTCTATAAATGATGTCATTTTAACATGATGTAGGTTTATGTATCTTTAATTTAGTTTTTGTTTCTTTATGGATTTTAGGGGTCCTTTTTAGTTGATGACTATGGCATGATATACGCATAACACTGCGCGCAAGGGAAAACATACCGTATATGCGCAGAGTTTCCCTATCAATTTGGCAGTATGCCATGCCGTTGTTTGTAGGCATATGTAAGAAGCTAGAAGAGCGAGCGCTACTCCAAAAAAGCCATGAGAAGTGTTGAGTACCACGAGAAAAATACATTAACGACATGGTAAAAGTGGCCATTGCCATTCACGGTAAACGAAATTGTTTCCCAAGATGTTGATTTTCCATGAACTTGCGAAAAGATTTGTGAATTTCAGAACTCCAGTGAGCGTAATATTGTTGGAAATGGACTCGCATTTTATGCTGCAGTTAAGCCATTGTCTAGCAGAGTATTTGTGAAATTTCAGAGTACTTTCTGGTGCGTTTGCTGAGCAAGGAACTACAAAGCTATCTGATCCGCATAGGATTTCTCTGAGGGTTTCGTTGGGTGATTTGCATCTGATGCGTGAGAAGGCTCCTTAGGCTGTGTTCATACTGATCCTAAAGTTTGGAAACAATTCCAGCACAACGCTCGAACTGAACGCTGTGCTGGAACTGTTCCCGAACTTCGGGATTGTATGAACGCAGCCTTAGCTACGAGGCTGGGAGTTAGCACAGGGATAAGTGAGTGTCCTGCTTACAAATACAATATTAGTTTTCAGTATCGATTGCCTATCGATTTCCTGACAGGTTTGAGCTACGGGGCTGGGAGTTGGCACTAGGGGGGGGGGGGAATAAGCATGCTTACTACGAGTACATTATTAGTTGTCGAAATTATCAGATGACCTTGTCGATTCCATCATGTAAATCTTACGCAACAGTTACAGACTTCACTACGGCGCGTTCATCTTTATTATAATTATTTTTATCTAAACTGCACTGCATTAGATTTTCTGAATAGATAGACGAGGTTTTTTGGCGAGGTGTTTTTGGATGAGGTTGTTGCGCGGAGAATCCTTGACTTAGATTTTTGATTTCAGCATCTTGGGATCTAGCAAAGTCTTCAGCTTCATTGCTTTTGCGATGTTTCCCTTCAACTTCATCTTTCCTTGCATGAATGCCTGCAAAAAGATATTTTCAACTCAAAAATAACAATGGCATTCTTTTCTTGCCTGATCTGGTTTCAATTTTCCCTCAGCAATTTTCATGAAGTCAGCATCCTTGATGTTAATTTCGATTTCGACTGGCTTCTCGTCGTGGCCAACGTATGCAGGCTCGCTCTGTAATCAGATCAGCGTATTTTGTTAAAAATTGTGAGTAGAGTAATTAAGTTCTCTATGAAGTATTTTAAAAGATCGCTGACAACCTTTTTGCTACACAAAAATTCAAGATGTGTATATTCTGGTTATCAGTAGGTCAAAATAAGCCCATTTTCCAAATGTTTGCCTTCTCAGTCCCGTACGGAACTAACAAGGCAACCATTGCTGACTGACTATTGCTCCATCTATGTCAAATCGCTTTTTGCCTTTGTAATTGTGACTTAAATATTTCCACTATTTTAGATCAAAGAATTGCTAAAATCTAGATAGATATAAGCTACAAAATCGCTCACCTTTGCATCAATGGTCCATTTTTTCACGGATCCGTCGTCTCCTGTGACATTAATTCTGAACGAGGTGGCAACCTTCTTCACCAAATTTTTCTCCTGCAAATAAGCAAAATTAGTGCTGTGATAGAATTTTTAGCAAAGTTTTCCAAACTCACCTCTGAAATTCGTGCCTTGATTTCTTCAAAAACAACATCAGATTTCAAAGCTCCCATCTTGCTAGCAGGTGCAGAAGTCGCTGAACTTGATGAAGGATATGCTAGACGATAGATTCCGACTACACCGGCTCCACCGATTCCTAAATATTTATTGAAAAGATTTGTCTTCTTAGGGGTTGAAAATTTCCAAAAGCCATTATTTTCGACTTTTTTTCTTGGTGAAGGCCGGTGCTAAGAAAGTTGGATTAGACTGTTGACACAAGCGAACAAATAGCAATAACTAATGTCGTAGAAACTAATCATTGTCGATAAAGACAAAAATGTTCAAGAATGTCCAGAACAATAGTATAAACCTTCCAAGTGCGCTATTTATCAAGCACTATTCTTATCAGTTCGCTCGTAGCCCGTTATCAGCACTAGCTGCACATGATTTTCGCGCACAATGCATAGATTTTACAGCTACTTCTTGACGACTGGAAAATTAACGATCTCAGTAATGATCGTGGATTTTTTCAGGTAGTAATTTCCGAGAAATTGCGGAATTTCAACAAATGATTTCACACAAAAATGGCACCAACATTGTGGGCTGGGGAATTCGTCAGAAGCGAATATCGTTACAGAAACGATTCAAAAACAAAGTTGAAAGCTTGGTTAGCGTTCATTGTTTTTCAACAATATTTCAAAAATGCCAAACTGATACGGGGCTTTGAATTTTGAAGAGAGTGTATGAAAATCAGTAATTTTTTAGTCGATTATAGAATACTGAGTTTTGGGACAAAGTCCATTATTCATAAAAGGAACGTAAGGAAAGAAAGCGTTCATCCAATTACTAAAGGCCCGCAAAAAAATAGTCTCCAGCAGGTACAACTTCTCAGTCTAATCTTCAATTTCATGCATTTTTGAGAAAAAAATAGTCAAAAGGTACTATTTAAAGGGAGTGCACTCACATATTCACAGAGATTGTCAATTTGCTATCATGCAAAAGTGAATCCATCCATTTTAAAGAGCGCATCAAATGGCACATGCAATCCTTGTACTTCACAAGTAATGGAAAAGAAAAGCTTGAATGTTCCAGAAGATTCTAGATCATTGACTAGTATCAGTTGTGCTTATATGATTGCACAACTGATAGATACAAGATTAGTCAGGTGAATTTTAGCTTTGAGCAGAAAACTTTGGAACTGTATGTATTGTATAAAACTGATACTAGCAATGAAAACGACTAATCAGTTTATTTAGTCAATTCAATAGTACACGAGATACTCACTCTTATCACAAGACTAACTTTTTTTTTGAAGGATAGCATTCATGTCATTTGACTCAAATATATCCCAAAACTAACCATGTGGAAAGGACCTCATAGTAGCAGCTAAATAGTAGTGTTCCAAAGATGAACGCCGGTTTGTTTGCAAGATGCAAAAAAAGTCAAGCGCATGCTTATCAGAGAAAAATGATGGTAACACATTTGAAAATCACACCATCGATGGATGATCTGTTCGCAACCGAAGGTTACGCTGCGCAGATTACGAAAACTGCACTCTTCTTTTCGATAAGGTATTTGGTCCCTCAAAAGTCTTCCATGATGCGACTTAGAGTGGATACATACACACAATTTGCGTGTTCACAGAGTAAAAATTATTTCGGTAAAATTATTTCCATTTTTGAAAACGAATTATGTCGAAAAATTTTCGAAATGTGCTGTTGATCGAATTTTCTGTTTCACACTCAATTGTGCGTTTGCGACCTTTTTCATCAACAAATCTCGCAGCAATGCCAAACCCCTTAAAGATGTGATTTTGAGAAATCCTTTGGTTCCTGGTAGCAATTGCTTTCCAGAAATGAGCAAGAAGACTTGTAAAAATGGAAAAATGGTTTTGAGCGAAAAGTGGGAGTTCCAACATTTTGGCGCGGTAATAAGCCTTAACAATTTTTAGCCAACGTGAGGGTTTTATATTTCAAAAGGTAACTCAGTGCAAAACAATTTCGATTTGAGATTTTACAAATAACACAGTGTTAGATAGCTTTACACTTTTCAGGTCTCTATTTTCTGCTTGATCATCTAATTTCTGTGTCCTCATAGGTCTAAAACCCACCAATATTGTGCTGCATCGCCAGTTTACAGTTTGGTACTTGTCGCTTTCCACATCTGCCTCGTAGCTGGTTCGAAAGCTCGACAACTTGAGCGACCCCTTAAATAACGCCAGTGAGTATTCTACACTTGTTCAAATCCTCCAAATCCTTTAAATCATAGTTCTGTCCTTTCCTGGCCGTTTTTTCAGCCGTTAATCGAGTTATTTACAAATTTTAGAACCTCCTGTTTTATACTTTAATTTTCTTTCCCATTCTCACACTATCATCACTCACTTTTGTTCCCTCCAATCAACCAAATTTTTCGGGACTGACCTGTAGCTCCAATTGGGTGACCCTTTGAAATCAGTCCTCCAGAGGGATTGATTACCCATTTTCCTCCATATGTATTGTCACCTCGATCTACGATTGTTCCTCCCTTACCTAGACGTTTGCTGATAAGTAGGAACCGCGCAATCTACAATCTTATCTTACCAATATCACAAAGACCCAGTGCTTCATAGGCGATAAGTTCGTTAGGAGCGAAACAGTCGTGAAGCTCGATGACCTGAAAAAAAATTTTCTTACGATTTTTACAGGCTTTTTAGAGGTAGTGTTACGAACCTGCACATCGTTCGGAGTAATGCCAGTCTCCTTATACAGCTCCGTAGAAATTCTCTTAATCATATCGAAACCAATCATTTTGATGTTGCTGTTCTCCTTGAAGACAGATGGCTCGTCGGTGCCAAGTTTGAGGCCTGAGGCAGATTTTTGACTTAGACCAAGCAAATGTAATTGCTTACCAACGATTTCGACAGCCTGAGGTTTGAGATGAGGATGCTGCTCGAGGTATCGCTCAGAACAAAGCACAGCTGCTGCAGAACCATCAGAAGTTGGGCTAAAAAAACTAACATGATGGTCCTTTGTGGAACTTAGCAATTTTTTCGCTGTTCGATTTTGCGGTATCATTGAGAAACTATGAAAGAAATAACTTTTCCAACACTTTTCGCATGTTTTGATCGAATCTTTCAAAAAAACTAGAACATACAGATATTTCTCACCTGCACTCTAATAGTCCCATAAAATCATAGATTTTCCTAGCATTCAATACTTGATCCAAGCTGAACTCCTTGGTGAATTGGGAGTTTCTAAAAAAGTAGAATTTCAAAATTCACTGAGTTTAATTCATCTTTTGATACTTACGGGTTATTTACAGAATGCTTGTGATTTTTGTAGGCAATCTTAGCGAAGTGTTCTCTCTTGGTGCCTAAAAATGAAGTTTGGAGTAGTCCATTGCTCGGTTCTTTTTGGGTTCTTTCTTACCATACTTCTCCATGTGTTCTTTTCCCGCATTTCCGAACATCTGCGCAGTTATAGGAGCAGGAAAAAGGCCATAAGTGTCGGCCATCACCTTCAATGGGTTTTGTACTCTAAATAAATGTAGGGCCTGGTAAAAGACGTACTTGAATGTGATTGTCGACTGAAAGAGCACGGCCATCACTGTTTCCGCCTTGAGCATCTAGTGAACCCGTAGCCATTTTCTCAAAACCACAAGCGAGAACAACATCGGAACTTCCTAAAGGTGTCAGCATTGCATTACCTTTGAGCTTGATTTCACTTTTCTTAAAGTTCGAGTTTTTCGCTTCTTTGGCAATGAAAATTTTTTATGAATTACAAGGGCTTAGACTCACCACTTTCGAGGATCTGCTTGCACAAGAGCAGTCCGGATGATCCAGAAGCACATGCGTTATTGACCTAGAACTTTTACAGTTTTTTTTGCAATGCTGGGACCATGATAAATCGCTCACATTATAGATCGGAATTCCAGTAAGGCCAATTTCATAGAGAGCTCTTTGTCCGCAGCAGGTGCCACCGAAGAGGTAACCGACTGTAGCCTGCTGGATATCTCTGTATTTCAGTTTACAGTCGTCAAGAGCCATCGTGACTAAATATAATTTTGTTTATTTCAGGGATAAAGCCTAAAAAAGTTTTCTGACACATTCAGCATCAATCAAATTGATTCTCATGGTTTTGGACATTTTCACGTTGTTCGCGAATCATAAATCCAAAACTGTTTGTTCTTGTATGTCTCAAAAGTTTATTTATTTATCAGGCACATGAAAAAGCGAACCAAGCGAGGAAGAAGACTACTGATTACGCAATGTATCGAACGTATATTGAAACAGTCATAGATGTCTGCGGCTATAATTTACTTTTTTCAGTCAGAGACATATACTAAGAAATTATTTTACTTCGAATGCAGTATTTAACAGACTCTGCTCTGACAACTTATTACTATATTTGATATGCAAAGTTGATTTTTATCGGAATCTATGATGTCTTAGACTCTTCCTTTTACTGAAGAAGTGTTCAACGAACCAGCTTCCTTCACCATGTCTGGGTAATCCCAGTCACGAGATCCTGGCTTGCAGAACTTCGTCATACCCACACCAATCACGAACACCTTTGGCTTGGTCATGTTGCCTAAAATCAATCATGGAAAGAGGAACAATCAGCCAATAGAATACTTTTTAGAACTATGCGCAAGTGAGGAAAGGGTCGTTGTACAATCATAACACATATTCGGAAATTAATGAACATAATTTACCGGTAAAAAATTGTAAAAAAGTTAACTATTTGAATAACATTTCAAAATGCTTTGCTGGAGGTCAAGAATCGAAGAAACAGTGGTATCAGAACATCATTATATTTGTATTCATTACTGTTGGAGTTGTGATTTGCAAAAAAATTTGAGTATACAAATAACAAAAATAGTTTTATGTAATAATCTATTTGAAATGTAGTATAGCAAAACCTGAAGAAGGAGGAAGCCTGGTCTTTTTAGGCACGGTTTGTGATCGAGTGGCCAATCTGATCAGAGAGTAAACTTGAGACGTATGATAAGGCTACGGCAAACTAGACTGTAGTATGACGCAAACGATTACAGAAAACAGGTCAAATATAGCAATTAACCCCGGGTCGATGAAGAAATGCTGAGAACAAAGTTTCAAAACTATGTTCAACGGGAAATCGGTGTTCATTGCTCTATTGCGACCAAACCAATCGTGGTCCGATTTGATAAGATCAATCAATGTTCGACAACGTGTTTGTGGATAGTAGATGTGGAGGCGAGAGAGATAGCTAGTACCAATTTGGAACAGACAGGAAGAGGAACGCAGTTAGAAGTACGAACAAGAGTACAAAAGTGCAGATGTTCTTAAAAAAGATAAATGTCTCTTTTTCTTAAGAAATTGTCAAAGATTCCGGTACCCCAGCGAAAGTCCGTCGTTCATACAAATTTTTCTACCATTTTTCCTGACAAAGAATTGCCAAGAAACTTTTGAGAGATATCCGATTGAATAATTCGTTTTAATAGTTTTCGGACAATAACTTAGTACGCAATTTAATCAATCTTCTTATTCAGGCTCCTTATCTACAATCTACTTTGGACTTGGTTTATATGTGTTCGTAATCCATCGCTCTTTTGTATCTAAAACTGGGATGCGGTTTTCGCTACGCATAACAATTTCCTGTGAAGAAAGTTTGGATAAAGTGGCGGTCCCAGATTTTCCGTTCTGAGGGGGAGGGAAAAGGCAAAAAAATCGAATGAAGATACATGGCGTCCACCGCAAGATTTTTGCGGGCCGTCAACGTGGCGGCGAAAAAACAACTTACAAGGTTGATCGATTCCTAGAAAATTCTCAGAAATTATTGCAATCATTTGCAAGTATGAACAAATTATCTATTTTTATAACTCATGTAGAGCACTTCAAAATAATTCGTTGGAAATTCCCCCCCCCCCCCCCACCCGATCATAATGCTTTTGACAAGGAAATGAAAATATTAGCAGTAATTTGTACTTCAGACTTGTGGCACACTCACGTGTATCTCGCGATGTCTAGGCATTGTTGTTCCATTCCGAATCCTTTTTAACTGAGATTTTATTTACAGATACAAATGTTAGGTCCTTTCATAAGCTCATCGAGTTTAGTTTCTCGCTCTCATTTCTTTGAAGAACGTTTGTTATAGATGCGTATACTATTGAGGATAGCTGACCATGCTCTTTAGAATAAACCTGTTGATCTTGATAAAAAGCTGATCTTCGTTTTTCAGCTTCCAAAGATGTTTTTCTCAAGAGGCAAAAGAGAGTATTTTCGACAGCTGCACATTTTTCTAAAAGAGTTTGTGCAGACTTTTTGAGAATATGAAAAATGGCGATTTTACCTCATTATGGGAAAAAGGTATTGAACTACTTCGAGAATGAAATCATGACTCTACAGAATGTTTTCTGAACAAGACATCTTGTGGGACGCGCAGGACCTTGCACCGGACGAGACGGCGCTCACCTCATTCACAACCGAACTGCACCGTCTAAACGAAACCCTACTGCAGAAAGGAGCTGACAAACAAATCTATTAAATTACTCTAGACGAACAAAACATGACTCCTTAAGGCAAACCTCGTCATAACTGTCCTGCAAGACTTGACCAGGAAATACATTAATATCCAATGTACTCCTGTAATCTCGCTCTAGATATCATCTGTTTTAGTCTACCTTGCGCATTCAGATCCGCGAATGGGAAGGGGTTCAAATCATGTGAATGGAGTTCGTTTTGACTCTTGAAATGTTCTCAAGCGCTGATTAGATGACCTGTTCGAGAACACGAAATATTGGAAAACGCAAAAACCTGACGGCAATGTGACGGAATGTTTATTGCGATAGCGGGACATAACTGAACAAAAAAATTTTGTCATTTCGTTGATATATAAAAACTCTTCGGGCTTATGAAGCGACCAGTGCATCACAAATCAGAGCGGATCCAAAGACAAAAACTCTCTCATCTAATTTTCCTATGCAGATCTTCTCGTACATAAACCTTCCAGCGTATCAAATATAAACTTGCCGTATTCGTAGCATTTCGAAGTTACGCAAGTGATGAACTATGAGATAACTGTAACTCTGTCAAACTAACCAATTTGATTTGTCAATCTAGGCGATTCATTCTATTCAAATGAACGCTAATAATGACTTCTTCAGAGTAAATGGGTGTAAAGCTGGTTGTCTAATTGCAGTATATGCTCGAGGTTTGCGCACTCTAACAGTCCCAAGCTGTATAGGGCTGACTCCTGCAAAGGGGTGTTCTAATGGCAAACCCCGGTTAAAGGCACCCGTTCATCTTGAGTTGAGGTGTTGAGCTTTTCGCAGCATATGATAGTAGGGCCCCTTGTCAATCCAATGCTCAAGTCGCGGCGCAAAATGTTGCTTCGGAAGCGAGAAAATCACTTCGGAATAGCGAAGCACGAGGACCTCCATCCAGCCCGCCCATTTGTGCGCGCCCAGTCAATCACCGTTCCGGAAAGCCGGCCTGTGGACCCTCCGGAACGGGATTGTCAGAGTTTTCGCGCATTCTCGACTTCATATTCGGAATCAGGGACATGAGAAGGCCTTGAACGACAAAAACGCGGAGGTCGAAAATCTGTGTGGACGGTGCCTTTAACCTGATGGTTTGAGTAACCGCAACTAACCGGCACAATACTGACTGCAGCAAAAAATTGAACCATTTAGCAGCGATTCACTTACAAAGTAACAGGGCTTTGACCAAATTTCTTGACAGGGTTTCTAGGCTTTCTTTGAGGGGGAGGTCCGAATTTCTTCGACAGTTCGGCTCCAGAGGGTGTCCTCTTCGCATTCTGGCTGCGCCCGCCTGTCCAACAGTATTTATTACTATTATTTATACCTTGCTGGGAGGCCAATCGGCCTTCATTTTTCCGTTATCAAAGTAAGCGGTGGTCCGTGCCATCCAACACTCCAAATCCATGTGATGCCTGACTAGGGTAGTTCCGTTCGTACAATGTACGGCTGTAACAAAGAATTGCTCGTCACTTTCGTTACTACTTCTTGTGGAAGGTGTTGTGGAACGCGTTGAGCCGTTGACGATTTATTAGAGAAACACAAGAGTTCCCCCTCTGCCTATCGGCGTACATGCCGAGGGTTCACTAGGAATAACTAGAGAACAACACACACATATATCAAGGTGCGGCGGGTACGCCGCAACCACAGAGACCATATCAACCTAGCCTAGAGTGAGTGAGCAACTTCTAATATAAGGAACGGCTCTACAACACCTCCCTCCTAAGATGAACAACGGTACATCTTATAATAAGGATCTACTTGTAGACGTTCTGGTGGGCAACGATGGCGACTTGGTCTGGTTGATGTCGATGGCGTAGACGAGGTGGCTTGGTGTACAGCAGCATCCATACCATTGTTACGTCGGCCTTCGTCGGGGATGGACTATGTTGAGTCATGATGTCGAACCTTAAGTTCGCCTTGTATGTCGCTGTCAACTTTGATTTAGGTTGACTACGACGTCCACACTTTGCGTCTACTTGTTACCACAACTGTCGATTTTTGGGGTCACGGAGGGAGACCGTGTTAATTCTTTTTGGATTTGGGATTCCCTTCTTTCGCTTCTGACTTGACCCTGGGTTCTTTTGCGTCGCGAGGAAAATTCTTCCCTCGCTATCTAAATTCTTACCCCTGGCGTGAAAAACCGCGCCACATAGGCTAAATTTATACTTTTGATCCTTCGACGTCGTCACCTGCTCTCGTTCACCAATGTGAAGCCGCTGTATGACAACGTCAACCCGAAGTCCACGTCAACGCCTATCTATGGTCGAATGGTCCAGATGTCGATGCTCAATTGCCGAAGAAGGCCCACCAGATATCCAACGTAGCGCCCCGACGACTCTTCTTGCTTACCCACGAGGCAGCCGGCTGTTGCGGCTCACCGCGACAGGAAGTAGGCCCGCGCGAACAATCTAGGGTTTCTTGACTCGTAGGTTGTTGTACGTTTAACTCGTAGGGTCGCAGGTGACGTGGTAGATTGAAGCCTACCTCGGAATCTTTTTCTTGTTGCCCGGAGTGTCGCGGATTGCGCGACTTCTTCAAGGAGTCCGCTTCTCGTGCGCGAAGGGGTCCTAAAACGCCAGTCCTCGCGCGGTGCCCCGCCCTCTCGCTCGCCACTTATGCCGCAACTCACTTGCCTAAAGTCACGTACGCCACATGTGTCTACTCGCGAGCGGTCGGCTTCAACCCAGGCCAATTATCGATGATCCAGCAGCGCCGTCTTACCAACTCACGCGAAGAACACCACCACGCATGGAGGACTGGCCCGTCGCCTCGAGGTAACCCGGTTGGTGCTTCTTGCTTGCCGCAGGGCAAAGGAGTACCTCCGCGGGGGGTTTTCTTTCTATCGGCCCCTAGGTAACATCTTGGCCGGCGTGTGCTCATCCCATTGTAATGAGTTGTTTGCGTGTTGGTGAAGATCCGGATAAATGGTGGGCACCTTAAGAGTCTTAGTGTTTGTGCGAGTGTTGGGCTTAGGGCTTAGGCCTTAGCCCCAGGAATATCTGTATGCTATTCATGTTTGTTGTGTGTCATGAGGTGTCGATGTCCTGAAGGGTTCCCTCGGATTGAGGAGTGGCGCGATACTAGTTAAGTGCCTAGCTTGCTAGTGATCCACAACTGCCAGCAGTGTGTGGGCCGGCTTGAGAAGCCGGCAGTAGAGATTGGGGGGTAGGTTGGTAGCCTAGGGCCACTAAGATTTGTAGTGTATCCGTGTTTGGCAGGCCATAAGAGCGTGGCGCAAGCTTGCTACCCTTCCACACGTGTCGTCTCTATTCACGGATGGCGTCCTCAGCTCCCCTCGCCGATGCAGGAGAGTACGATACCACTGACGTCTGGAGCTGGGGATCCCAATCCGCGACACCTATTATCTGCGTGATGATTTCTTCCTTACCGGTTTCCTCTTCAATCTTACTCCTGGTAACTGGTAACGCTCGTATCGCTTTAGCTTGAACAGCTCGCACACTCAGACAATCGCGGGGGGCAGGCGGGCACCGGAAAAATAGATTGCTGATCACTCGCACCCCGCTCGCGGATTTTTTGGAAAGCAATCAGGACTTTTCGGAAGACCGCTTGCTGAGTTCTCGATTCCTCAGAGATTCAGCAATATATCTGCAAAAGATAAGAGCGAAAAAATTCAACAGGCGGTCTCTCAAAAATCCGCTGACTCAGCAAGAGGTCTTCCGAAAAGTCCTGGGTCGGTAGTAATCTGGTCGAAACTCCGAATTTGAAGCTCCGCGTTAACTCAGAGATAACTCTGAGTTCCATCTTTGAAACTCTGAGTTACGCTTATTGACATTCTGAGTTCTGCTTTCGTAATTCCGAACTCCAAGTCTCAAGCTCGGATTTTTGCTTTGAGGAGCTGTCAAGCACTTTGCTGCAAAAGCGACGTTAAAGTAGGGGTTCGAACCTGTACGGTCTAGCGTAAAGATCCTATCACTAAACCGCTAGACCATGACACACCCATGAGCCTTAAAATTGCTTTGCCATAATGTACTCACTCATTCCATTAACATTTAGAGGTCAAAACAAGTTATACCAAAGCCTCACTCATTTCCATTTCTATCGGGCAGTGATGGTTTATCACGAGGATTGGTCTTTTGCGCACCCGAAAGCTTCAAACAATAGAAAAAGCGGATGGCATACGCAATGATAAGAATTGACTATTAGGATTTGCACACAGAATAAATCCTCCGGGCAAAGTTTGCCCTTCCATGATTTCGTCTTACTTATCGTATACCTGCCGTAACCGTTCCATATGTCACCAATGTATGTAGCAGATAGATTGTCCGTAATCTGCATCCCGAATAACTCCAGTGTACCAAATTTCGGCTAATTCCGCCGCTTTAATTCATCCACCGTAAAAATACCGTAACCTCGTCAGATGACACTGCAGTGTAATATACATGTCATATTCGTTATCGGCGCCCCGAATAACCCCAGTGTACCAAGTTTCGATCAGTTTCGTGATTTTCTCCCATCTACCGTAAACCTACCTAACACCTCTACATGACCCCATAGTGAAAAATGGATACCATATGCGTGACCAGCGCACCGCATAACCCCCTGGGCCAAGTTTTTACAAAATTTCAAAATTTTGTAAATCACTGCGCACCACGATACCCCCATCATGCCTGCTTAAACTACGAGCAAAATGTACCCCGGAGGACTTTTTTAGCTGCCCCTCTTCTTTTGCGCGCTATTTCTCTTTCTCTGACCAAACTCAGAGTTATCTCTGAGTTCCACGATAGACTGGAACGCGCATCAAACTCAGAGTTATCGCAGACACTAGTTGCGCGTTTGGTGGCGCTGTTTCTTGACGATTGGGACAATGTTGCGCTACTAGGAAAAACTACGTGTTAAGGAGAATCCTGCCATATCATCGCTTTCCGGATTTGATCTGTTCAAACACGGTTAAAGGGGTCAAAAAATTGCGCGTTAGCTCAGAGATAACTCAGAGTTAACTCTGAGTTATAACTCTGAGTTGTTTACTACCGACCCTGATTGCTTTGCAAAAAATCCGCGAGCGGGGTGCGAGAAATCAGCAATCTATTTTTTCGGTGCCCGCCTGCCCCCAGCGATTGTCTGAGCATCTTCTTGAATCTTTGCAATCACGACGTCCTCGGTTTGGAAGGCCTTGGAGGGATCGGTCGAGACAGGGCATCGGCTTGTCCAAACTCCGTCGTTTTCCGGTACTCGAGGTCGAAGTCGTATGCAAGGAGAATTAGTTTCCGTCGCTGTAACCTGTTTGCTGTATACACCGGCACCATCTTCTTCGGTCCAAAGATATGCAGCAGTGGCTTGTGGTCGGTCAGCAATCTGAATCGACGTCCATAAATGTAGCGATGGAACTTACGGACTGCAAAGACCAATGCAAGTCCTTCCTTCTCAATCTGTCCGTAATTTTTCTCCGCGGCAGTGAGACTTCGGCTTGCGTGACAGATAGCTTTTTCAGTTCCGTCCGGCATCTTATGCGAGATTACTGCCCCGATTCCATAATCTGACGCGTCGGCGGCAACGACTATCTGCAAACTCGGATCAAAGTGTGTAAGTAGCAGATCCGAAGCTAAAACTTCCTTGGCGTGCTTGAATGCCTTGTCGCATTCTTCAGTCCATTTTAAGTGTGCGTTCTTCTTCAAGAGTTCGTCCAGGGGCGCACGCAGCTGGCGCATTTCCGATACGAACGATCCATAGTAATTGATCATACCAAGGAATGAGCGAACATCCGCTATGTTCTTCGGTGCTGGCATTTTGTTGATGACCTCAACTTTCTTCGGGTCCGGACGGCGTCCATTTCTGTCGATAATGCAACCGAGGTAACAGATTTCTGACATTAGGAAGCTACACTTTTCCAGTCTGAGGTGGAATCCGTAGTCCTTGATACGCCTGAACAACGATTCTAAGTTTTTACGATGTTCTTCATACGTCTTGCCTGTGATGATGATATCATCAAGATAAACGGCTACGCCGTCCAGTCCGCTTATCATCGCATCCATTATCTGCTGGAAGATACCGGGAGCGGATTTCACTCCGGATGGTAGGTGATTGTAACCATACAATCCATTGTGCGTATTGATGGTTAACATCTCCTTCAATGCTTCTTCGACTTCCACTTGCAAATAAGCTTCGGCTAACTCGAGTTGTGTGAAGAGCTGGCCTCCGTTTAATTTCGCGAACACATCCTCCGCTGTGGGCATTGGGTGCTGATGCAACTGCAATGCATCGTTCAATCCTGTCGAGAAGTCGGCACATAGACGGATTTTTCCGTTCTTCTTCTTGACAGCAACTACCGGTGCTGCCCATTCTGAGTGTTCGACCGGAGAAATGACTTCTTCGGCTACCAAGCGATCGATTTCGGCTTCCAGTTCCGATGCTGAAGCGTAGGGCACCGGTCGTTTCTTCTCGAAAACTGGAACAGCATCGCTCTTCAAGACCAACTTTGCCTTGCTCTTCGTGCATTTTCTTAGGGCGCTGCTGAAGACTTCCGCATAATTCTTCAAATCGGCGACCACTTCGGCTCGGAATCTCTCTTCGCTGGTCACCTTTTTGCAATGGTAGTTGTCCTTCAACATTTTCTATGCCGGCAGCTGGATGCACCATTCTAGTCCTAGTAGATTCGAGCCTTCGGTGACGTAGCATGTGCCATTTCCATGAACCATCTTCCCTATAACTCGATCTCTAACGGAAAAGTCGGTTGAGAATTTACCATGATCTGCATCGGCGTTCCGTCTGCGGTTTTCACAGGCATCACACAAGGTTCCAGAGCAGGCGATCCCATCCTCTTCCAAGCTCTATGCGGTATCAGGGTTATGTCTGCACCCGTATCCAGCTGGAGCTTGAGAGAACATCCTCTCACTACGACGTCGAGGTAAGTCCGCGGCTCTCGGCGTCGAAAGCGACCACATTCTTGCACTGTCTTTTGCGACCAAAGTGTTTTGCGCCTGTCCTCCGTCGCTTCTTCCGAACAGTGCTGCCAGATTGAGGCACTCTCTTCTGAAATGTGGTCCTCCGCATATGAAGCAGTTTACCTTTTTCTTCCATACAGCGTGGATGTCGCACGTGCCTTCCATGTCTGTATTATCCATTTTCAGGGCAGTGAAGTTCTCACAGTCCGTGACGAGATCCTCTATTGTTAACGGTGCTTCTTCCGTGTGAGCGTCCAGTCGCCGAATCATCCGAAGGCGAAGTTCACTAAGTGAGGGATCTTGAAGACTGCTACAAATTGCAGCATCTTCATCGCCGTGTAGTCGACCTCCTTGAGGCGTGCATCGTCGTCCATCCGCTTGATGGTGTTGGCATACTCGCGAAACGGTACTTACGCTGGCGTAAGCGGAAAGCACGTTATCCTTAGGCACACATACCGTCTCCTGATGAGCGTCTTCTTGAAGGCGAACAGCTTCTGGAGGTTCGCGACGGTGGTATCGAAGTCCAAGTCGTTTGATTGCGCAGGCAGCACCTCATCAGCATACTTCCGGTATGCTTCTTCATCCAGCTTCATTAGGATCAAGTCGCGCTTCTTCTGATCCGAAAGCTGGGAGTCGCGTATAACCGGTCCGTACCTGCCATACCAGTAAGCAAAGGTGTTACCTGTTTCTTCGTCTGAGGTAAATCTCTGCACGTCCTTGCTCAGCTGGTCATATTGCTCCCTGCTGGCATCCTGGACGGCTACCGTTTGGTTACTGGTCAAAGCAGTGACCAACATCTTCATCTGCTCCTGTTGTGCTTGCAATTGCACCTGCATTTGCTCGTGTAGAGCTCGCGATTGCACTTGCATCTGCTCCTGCTGAGCTTTCCATTGTGCTTGCATATGCTCCTGTTGAGCTTGTAGTCAGGCGTGCATCTGTTCCTGTTAAAGCTGCATATGCAGCTTCATCTCCTCCTGTTGGAGCCGCATCTGGTCGACCATGACCGACAGGACCTTCTCCAGAGATTCGCCATGCCGCTCTTCACTGGCTTTCGGCATGGTAGACCTCTCGGTGTCGACGAAGTCTTCTGCTAAATCGGTAAGCTTCTCAGCAAAGCTTACTTGTCTGGGTCATCGACCACTGACAGCTTCTTCCTCGATTCGAGCTGGCGCTTCTTCTCCTTGGACGATGGAGGCTTCCGGTCCTTGTCGATCTAGCTTCTTCTGGTCCTTGTCGATCGGGCTTCTTCTGGTTCTTGGTCGGTGGAGGTCTTCTTGTCCTAGATCCTGATCGCCAGTTGTTGTGGAACGCGTTGAGCAGTTGACGATTTATTAGAAAAACACAAGAGTTCCCCCTCTCCCTATCGGCGTACATGCTGAGGGTTCACTAGGAATAACTAGAGAACAACACACACGAATATATCAAGGTGCGGCGGGTACGCCGCAACCACAGAGATCATATCAATTTAGCCTAGAGTGAGTGAGCAAGTTCCAATATAAGGGACGGCTCTACAACAGAAGGCAACAGCTGTATTGTCCTTCGCTGAAAAAACCTTCTACTTAACTAAGAGAAATATCAAATAGCCATGCATACCGGATCCCATCTAAAGCATTGGGTGAAAACTGAGTCAGGAAGCTCATGGCACCATTGCTCAAACCAAGACGACATCCTCTTCTCTTTCGCCTATATCGAAAACCTTCTGTCCTACACCTTTCGATTTGCAAGAAATCGTGTACAGGGCCCGGCACGCGTTGGTTTGGAGGTTTTTAGGAAATGAAGTCTACCATGACTTCGCGAAAATTTACGAAGTCCCTCTCGACGTGAAAATCAGTAGGGAAACCCTTATTCAACCAAAATAGCAACAAAAAACCGAAAAAGCGCATTTTGAGGTATGTAATATAACAAAAAAGCAAAAAGAAAACATTTCGAGTCGATTAAAGGCTCTGCCATTGGGTATAGTACCATTTTGATGCTGGGAATGTCGAAAATCTCCTAGGCCAACCAAATCTGTAGCCTCAACAATCCTGCGATGCATTTTTCGCCACATATTTCAAAGGACACCGCAAGTGATTGGAGCGCGATATCTATCAACGCGTAGACTTATACTACTTTTGACTCAAAAAAGGGGAGAGGCAACGGTTTGATCCGCTCTCTTCACTATATGATAGATTTTTGACCGTTCTAATCGTCCAAATCAAAAAGGACCAAAACTTATGTGAACTCTCCGATATCTATGCTCCGAACCAACCCAGTTGGTTTGGTAGTTGGTCTAAAAACCAACAAATTCGAGAACGGATATTAGGACACACAAGTTTTGAGAACTTTTTACATAACATAGTTTGGAGTAATATTGTATACACATAGTCCAAATTCGGAGCCATGTGATTGTTTGGCGCTGTAAACAAGCCATTTGTTTGTTTGAGTCTTGCATTTGAAATTCGCGCGCTTGCGAAAGAACACGTTCAACTCGTGAAACCTGACATGTTCGTCGTGTTTTTGGCGCTTCCTCCAGGACCTCATAAAAATGATGTCCCCGTTGCTTCTGCTCCAAAAACGAAGTCCAGTTTGACCCCAAACCATCGGTGCCGGGCCCTGGGGTTAGCACTCCTTCTTGTGAAGCCGGAACAAAACATGGAACAATGATGGAAGCAATATCTTTTTTTAAAGAAAAACGGGTCCAGATAACGGAAAAGTGCCGAAAAACGTTTATTCTACTCCCAGTTCTTTAGCTGTGCAGCAAAACGTCTATTGTATACATACAATTTTTCCTTGCTCTTAAAGATTCAGACTGCCCCTGCCATTCCAACTGCAGAGAACGCCTGCTGGTTGTTTGTATTTTTCCTTCTCCAAACGTAGACGTCGCTCTTCAAACATTCCTGGCATATTCTAATTCTCCTATTTGTAATTCATATGACTCATTGTCAGTCAAAATACAATTTATATGCATCTCGATGTCCAGGGATTCCAGGCATCGTCATTAACTGATTATTTACTTCCTCGGTTTTTTGCATCTTGATTTTAGCTATGAAAGCGAGTGTCGACCATCCAGTTTTGAATGAAGTGACTCACGGAATGAACGATACCTTTTGCACATGCTAGATGCCCTGTATGCTTATCCTTGTTTCAATCATGCAGAATGAACAAGAAGGTCGGGCCTAATCTGAAGCTTCTTTAAAAAAGCTGAGCCTAAAACAAGCGTAGATATAAGTGACAACAAAGCTGCCTGCGGTTGGGTCATGCGTGAAAGTTGATTAATAAAGGAATTTATGTTTGCTAAAAAATCTCTCTTCAATGGAAGTTTATCTCAACATCCTCAAAGCCACCTCTATTGGAGAGGCTTCAAATGGTAAATGCGACAGCATTTATTATTTGTACAAAACTGGAGCGTTTGGGCTTTAGCAAGGTTAATTATGGAAAGCTACGGGCATGGAGTAAGAGTGAAAGGAGGAGTTCTGCTAGCAACACTGCCTTCCTTGTTGATGACGACTTCTAAAAATAAGAGTTTCGAGATTACAGCATGATGACCTTTCAACGAATGCCAAAATCCGGCTCTAAGAAAAGATAGAA